>JAGVSP010003306.1:0-37610 GCA_022494985.1 Micrasema minimum | reverse complement strand
ATTTACCTCGCATGGCAGATCTATATGGTATTATATATCAATGGGTTACTCGAATCAAAAAGCATCATACATACATTTTACATTATTTAGACTAACGTTATGCTTGGTAAGTGGCCGCAGAATTAGTAGTGTTAATTTTTTTTTTTTCGCCAACCTTGATTACACCACTTTTCTACACTATAAATAAAAATGCATAAAGGGTGGAAATAACCAAAGTGCTACTTGTTTTGGTGCATCCCCTTTACTTTACCTACTCCGAATAAATGGCACAGATATAAAGATGGAAGATAAATTTTGAACCAAACTTCGAAATTCATTACTATAAATATTTTTGCGTTTAAGAAATAAAAAACTTAAGGAAAACTCCAGTTATAAAAGTGTTTGAAAAAGTCAGTTTTCCTGAAAATTCATTAGAAGTCGTGAAATTTATTTATCATTTTACATAATTCCACATCTTACACGGAGCATATGGATTTCACAAACAACCTCAAAGCTAAACTAATACTAATTTATTCAGATCTGAAATAAAATGAGGGAACTTTCATGAATTAACTAACCAAATAAGTTACTAATAATTAAAAAATCTATTTAAAGAGCTGAGTTGGTCAAGTGAGAAAATAGCACCTTGTGGGAATGAGTACAGTTAAATTGGTCCAACTAGCGCCGAGGGGAAAGTTCCCGTGGCGTTCTACCCTCCCGCGCTGCAGTCAGCATTTCCAGCCAGCCGCAGCCGGGTTAATTTTCCAATTTCCCGAAAAACCACCTTACGCCAGTGCCGCCTTTATCGGGCGCGCACATATAAATGCGCAATTGTTTCAAAATACCGGGGGAAATGCAAAGTACCAGCTTTAGAGTATGCGGTAATAATGCAACGCGAGGTCTTGCCGTCGCGACCGTTCAGCCGCGCGCCGCAGAAAAATATGCCCTCCGTCCATTACTCTGGCACTTTACGTCTAATAGAATACGTGTTCGTCTGGAGCGCCTCATTATTCTAACGACATCACGACGTTCGTTTGAAGAAACGATATTAAATTGGCTCCCACCGAAAATGTTTGCCTTGTAAACATTAGGACTCGAGATTACAACGCATGAAATAGGTCCGCCAGATAGGATGACTGGATATTGTATGCTGTGGTTTGGACTTAGCCGAGGTTGCTGCCGCGTCTTCTCTGGGCGTGGTTGGCGGGGGGGCGGGCGGAAGGCTGCGGTTGGGCGGGAGGTGGTTGTAACTAACTACTAAAAAAGGGGTAGAATTACTTAAATCCCTATCACTGTAAATTTGGGCCAGCTCCTTGAGCAGGTTGGGGTGAATGTGTTTATGACAATCTTAGAGCCGAGACAGTGATAGGGGCAATGAAAGCATTTGGTCGCGTTTTTAACCTTCTTTTCTTCCGCTTTTTCCAGTTAAAACTGAATCTATTAAATTTCGCGGATTAGCTTAAAAAATCGGATAGAGTTATGTGGACTGAAAAAAGACTCAATAGTCTTTAAAACGGTCTAGGGAAAGGGTGGGGCTTTCACTGTAAGCTCCTTCTGAAAAAAAAAGTACTCAAGATTCCCGACGAGGTCACAACATTGTGTACTTTTCAAATGAATTTTTAGTGCGATTTTACAATTATTTACTTTAGTCGAGAAAGTGTTCTCTGAAGTGAAAGTAACCTTTGATAATAAAAAAAATGGTACAGAAAATGTATATTTTATATGTATAGCGCACTATACATTCTTATTAATAATGATTATATATACCTACACACGTTTGTTGTATGATGAGCGTTTGATTTGCGACAGTCGCGCGTCGCGTCGGTTTTTCTATTCTTATTTCTTTACTTATTTCCCTTACCCGTACCTACCTAATTGTGCATACGGCACTGCATTGACACACCACGCGCAGTTTGTCTTAATCACTTGTTGTAAGGTAATATGATTAGGCTTACGCTTCAGCCAGTTCAAATGTACTACTATTAAGTTTGAACCATCGTATTGCTTATTAATAGACCGATTGACGACAAACAGGGAACTTTGATGGGTTTTTGTTGTTTATTTTACAGCATTCACGCGAAAAAACATGCAACAAGTCTATTAGTCGCTCAATCATGTAGCCCAACGCGCGAACCATTACACCACAAGGCGGACAAATAGTTTTTTATACTACTACTTAAGTTTAAACCATCGTATCTCGCTTATTAATAGACCGATTGACAAACAGGGAACTTTGATGGGTTTTTGTTTGTTTTACCAATTATAGCATTCACGCGAAAAAACATGCAACAAGTCTATTTAGTCACCAAAATTTAATTGGTAATTGAGAGATTTTCTAACATCCCTAGTAAAGTTTGCTTCTGTTTTCATTAAGAAGCAAAGGTCAAAAACATTTTCGTTTATTTATATAGGTCCCTGGGAATGGTAACCAGGTGCTGATAATGTCAAGTCCTTTGTCATTATTTATCACCAATTAAGATATTATATAGAAATAATTACTATGGAAATGCTTCGAAGTAGGAAAAAGACATTTAAAATTAAATTGTTTCTTAATGGTTTCTAGCAAATAACCTCAATTTACTAATTTATGTATTTTATATAGTAAAGATACCCCATTTTTTTATTAACTTAGCTGTACAAAACTCAGATTAGGTACTATTTATTTGGTTTGTAAATTTCAAAACGTTTTTTAAAACTCTAAAATATGATGGTTGTATGGGTTTCCTCTCTCGAGAAAATATCTAATTTAACTATTACCTATCCAAACGAGCCTTTACGTTCTATGTATGTTTAAAACTTCCTTATTTATACTTCCATATACTTTTATCCGTGGTTTATACGTTTATAAATACGGCATTCCACAAACGTTAAGTACTAGGGGATAAGAACTTAAACACGAGGTCCGAAAATTTCTTTGATGCAAGTCTTACAAGTACCATAGAGGTGCTTGTAAGAAACATGACGGTTAGGTAAACGATTCCGACCCTTGGTTGGCGGGATATGTTCCGGTAAGTTCTGGCGCCGCAATCTAATCAATGTCTGGTGAACCAAATCAAACACCCCCTACATATAGTTCACAGCATGGGACACCCTGAGCCACCCCCAACCTCCCTGGGTACACCGACGGGACCGATCGTCTTTTACCGACCCCCGGTCAACAAGAAAAACAGGTAAATCGGATGTTAGTAAGCAATCGGATAATTTAATTACACTCACACATTCGCATAGCTTTTTATAATGTAAATGAGTATGTGTACACTACATACTACTACTACTTTCCCTTATCCGTTGGTGCATAGGGCACTGCATCGGATAATTTAACATGAAGGCAAGATGATCAGTCTTACGCTTCAATACCAGTCCAAGGTATGAAATATTAATATGAAAATCTCATGTAAATAAATATTTCATGTTGACCCCCTACGGGAATCGAACCCGCGACCTCAGGCACGGTTTAAATGCGCTACCACTATGCTACGAGGCGGACGAGGTATGTGAAAACACAGTGTAACAAAACTCGATGTACAAGCGGGAAACCAGTGAATCTACATTATATTTGGAGTCATTTTTTTTGAAAAAATTTTTTTGATTTGACCCATAGTAGTTTTGATGCAGATTTCGAGAAAAAAAAGGATATTGTTTTTTTTTAAATTTTTTAAACTTATTGTTATAAAATATTATTTATTTAAATTATCTTCAAATAAATAAAATATAAAACAGCGTTTTAATGAGAATTTGTGCAATTTTACTTAATCTACGAAACGTATGAAATTTTATAATAGGAAAAAGAAATTTGAGCTAAATTTCAAGTCATATTACACATTCGATTCCAAATATAATGCAGATTCACCAGTTTTCAGGTTGTACTACGAGTTTTATTACTCCATGTATATCAGAATTGGAAAAGTGAACATCGGAACACGTATATGTTTTAGGAAGACGCACGGAGTTAATGAATGTTTACTTGGATAAATAATAATAAAAAAAATTAATAAATAAATTTAATAATGACTGATTATAATTAAACAATTAAATCTTAATGAAATTTTATTGATAAATCCAAGTATTTAAAGCTTCATCACTGTTGATATCTCAACAGAAACGAAAATATTTAGAGGAGAGAAGAAAAGACTGTCGATGGTAAAACTCAGTGTTTAATCAATATTGAACATGATTGTTACAATTAATTGATTTATACGGGTCGTCACTGCGACACTATTAAGTCACTACTAAGATAAGATAGATAGATCAAGACAAGAACAACTTTCACTACTAAGTAACTACTAAGATAAGATAGATAGATCAAGACAAAAACAACTTTCACTACTAAGATAAGATAGATAGATCAAGATAAAAACAACTTTTACTACTAAGTGACTACTAAAATACTACTGAGTTACTTCTAAGATAAGATAGATAGATCAAGACAAGAACAACTTTTACTACTAAGTCACTACTAAGATAAGATAGATAGATCAAGAAAAGAACAATTTTCTTTTATTATTATTAAGTATACAAAAAAAATCCTAACAATGTGAATATTTAAAAAAATATTTTGTGAGATTTTCAGATAGAGCTTTTAACCGTCGATAATGACACTTTCTCCTTTATGCAAATAATAATAAATTATAACTTGACAGGTTTCATCCATCATTTCGTTAATAATTCAATTTCATGCGGACATAATCGAATAAACTTGACAATTTGGTAAATGATAGATTACATTAAGTTTTCGCGACGCCTTTTTAGCCATTAGTAAACCAAAAATGTTGATTGTTTGTTAAAAAAAAGGATGTAAATCATCTGGAAGAGTAAAATGATAATCAAGCATGGCATTTTCTTGATCCTGCAATAAATAAAACGAGCAAAGAAGCTTATTAATGCACTTATTATTGTTTATGATGGGAAATTCTTTCTTATGAAAATATGTGTTTCTCAATTTCTTTATTGACCAACGATTTAGTCATAAGATTAAATTTAAATTTACTGAGAAACTACCAAGATAAAGATTACTAAGAGATTAACTATAACGCAACGAGGTAGATAGGTACAAGTAAAATAAAATAAAACAATATTTGAGAAAAAATGAACTTGAGCTATTTCAAAAGAAAATTATTTGTAAATTGACTTCAGAATTAAGCTTAAGTTAAAAGATAAAAAGATCTTAAAGAAACATCTTAACGGAAGATTCCGTTAAAAAAAATACAACAAAATTCATTAAAAAGTGTCATATTTCTTGCATGTATAAAAATACGAATAATCCCCTTTCCGTTTAATTAAATTTTTGGAGTATTGCCAGCCGAGCGTTTAAAGAAATTTTCTCTTCCGCCCCTGTACTCGAGTTTTATCTGAATAAAAACTGGCGAATATTAAATATTCTGTAATTTGCAAATCAGGTGATTAATTCTAAAGGTATTAATTGTAAATCTTTTGAAAGTAATATTGGTTTGCCGAGATTGGAAATGGATACGTTGGATCCCTGCCATTGCTTGGGGCTACGGACTCGTAATAAATCTCGACAACTTACGGCAATATGTAGCTATAGCAGCCATTCCCGGTTACACAGAATCGAAGTTGCTCCGGTGCAATTGCTGGTGGAAACTTAACTTGGTGTTGTCAATTCCACTAGTTAATTTGTTTCAAGGTGGTAACTCTGGAATATACAGTACTTACTGGCCCGGTGTGGTGTGCTTCTAATGAAAATACATCGCGGCAGTATTTTTGCTGCCTCTTTGGCGATTCCACAGACTCTGAATAAAGAACACCAATTTGGCACGAGATTATAAATTAGCCACAATGATAACATCAATCTGTTAACGGATGGCAAATACAATTAAATATACAAAAGCCATGCATTATACCGTAAGTGCAAAAAATTGCTATAAAGGTTCAAACGGCCGCATCAGGAAAAATTTATATTTATAGATACAATTCATATTTATAATGTACTGTATATACATATTCACTGAAAAAAGTTGCTTAATTTGTTGCTCATCAAAAAGTTATTGTTTGTTGCACTTATATACATCTTTAGGATGTATATCGCATCACTCTCTATTGGAGCATACTATGAATCACAGAAAATATTTCCAAGCCAAGCGATCGGCCGCCAGCAGAGTTTCCGTGCGTCCTCTCAAGAAGCCTTTGCACTTGTCGAATATTAATTTTAAAATATTGTCAAAAATAAGATGATAATATTTTGCTTGACCGACGGTAAAGCAAAGGTAAAGATAGGTTTGTTTAGATGTTTTCAATAATAATAATTCACATTCTTTCAGGTAAATTTGTGAGAGGCGGAGGGAAGAAAATACTTGAGCGCTAAATTGGAATTTAAAGAAGGAAAATGTTTGTCTTTGCAGAATTTCGAGCATACTTGAAATAATTCAAAAGCATAGAGTGAGATAGATCAAAAAATGCTTTATTAAATAAATTCTCGAATATTTATTTAAATAATCTCAAAGAATTTCTTTGTTCCGACTCCCTGGGACTCATATATTCACTTGAATGCGACCCTTACAAATTTTGTTTTCTAAAATAAGAATCTAATTTATTTAAATTGCTTTAAAATTGATAACGTTGGTATTTTCTGGAGAGGGCATTCCGATTGACATTGAAGTTTTCCAGTTCACTGTAGTTTTATGGAGAAATTAAGGGTATTCGTTATTGAGGTGATGGGCGAAAGAGATATAGTGTTAGGGGACACCATGAATTTATTGTTCTATGGAAAGAAAGCCTAGCTTATTTTATTTTCCAGGTAAAATATATTTATTGCGCTACATTTTAGAGTAGATACAGTTTAACGAATTCGCTAATATTTTAAATATTCCTTTTTAATGAATAAATTTTAATGATAACCTATAATTACCTATTTTTACAGCAGATTTTTGAGTTTTGAGAGCAGGTAATTCAGAAGAATTCTTGGCGTGCTGTGGTTTTTTATTTTATGAAAAAATAGAGCATAGGTGAGATAACGGAGACAATTTCGATGAACTGATTTTAAATGTTGGGTTTCAGTCAACATTAATTTATTTGTGCACATTTTAATTTTTTATTATTAAAAAACACTTTCGAAAATTTTCTGATTTATGACTTTTTATTTGATTTGATTATGAAATTATTTTACGTTAGTATGTGCACTATTATTGTCCTGTAAAAAGCCTGCAACATTATTGGGGTGATTGCACCAGTAAATACGTAGATACGTTCAAAATTGAAAGATTCGTTTAGAATAAAAATTGGGTTTACCTATTTTATAGACAAAACAGCTGGGTCGGTAAAATATTTCAGTTGCAATGAGTAGAAAATGTCAAAACAATACTATTTACGTGAATGCATCCCCTTAGGGGGGAAATCCAACTATCAGTATTCAGTATGTAATGATGGCGGCAGTACGTTTTTGAAGCGCCTTTGAGTTTTCGTTTTGTTTGCCAAATGACTATCGGATTTCTCTTAGTAAAATATATATGGCCGGAATAGTAAAGGGGAACTATGTACTTCATACACGTGGGCAATGTAATAGGAAGGGTCATGTTTTCTACAAATTATAATGTTACGCATTAGTATATATTTTTTAGAGAATATTGTGCAATGTGCGGATGTGCTTGTACAATGTGTTTATGATCTGACGATGTAAAAAACGTCGTTTAAGTAAAGTTGCGGCGCAGATCAAGGATATGACCGAATGGGACCAAAAAGGAGAGGTCCATTGTCTAATACTGGAACAATGCTGGCAGAGGAAGAAAAATAGGATGAATTTGATGAAATAATGCATATTTTCCGTTTAAATGACATAAAAAGACGTTTAGAAATTAATATCTAGTAGCTAAAAATAAAATCAGGTTCTCGGCGTCCTGGTCGTTTACTGTTGACAATTCGTCGGCAGTTTGCGTCAGAGCTGCGGGATGTGGACTTGACTTGACGTGGGAGGATGCACCGGATGGGATCGCTGGTGGCCGTTTTGGATTACTTGGCTCCACTGGAGGCGGACTATGTTTGTGGATTCCATATGCTCCACATGCTAGGGAGCGGATATGGTATGATGATTGATGATTGAATGCATATTTCCCAGTTTAATTGACATAAAAGACCAGTAGCTAAAAATAATGAAATAAGATTTTCTCCGAAAATGTTTATATCTTGTACCAACCTGTTGAAAGAGAAAATAGCAGAGAAAAATAATATTTTAATATCCAGGTTTAAAAATTGACTCTTTATGATTGGATTGATCGAAGATTGATACTAACTGGAAACTTCAAGCGAGGTACCTCTACACCACGAAACAATTATATAAAATATAATCGTATCGATAGTCAACCAAAATGATGTAATTATTTATTAAATTATACAGACTGAAAAAAACCAGTTTGTTGGAAAGGAAACCCGTTTCAATTTGAGAACGTTGCAATATTATTCCTTTATAAAAAGTGTCTTTCTCTGCCAGTCAGTGTAAATCTCCAGTGAATTCCTTATGCAGCAGTAGTGAACTACCGAGAATAATTAAATAAACGTTACCCCGCCTTCTTTTTGGACGAAGTGCAAAAGTTTCCATTTTACTTTCCGTCCTTCTATAAAAGTGGCTGATAAGACTCCTAATTCTATCAGATTGGTTCGGAAGCCAGTTATGCACTTTATTTTGCATTATAACTGAAACGGTACGAAGAGCCACTTCGCTCAAAATATTGATTGTGAATACATTCGGTGAGTCTACTTTATAGTCGGAGCAAAGGAATATTAAAATAGATTACGTAAGTCTTCATGGAAAATTGGTTCTAAGTAACGTAGTTTTCTTTGAAAATCTTCTTAAATAAATTGTGCACCGTGTTCCGGACTAAACGACGTTTATAGTCAATAATTAAACAGCAAAACTTTGAAGTTTGAATGACAAAATAATTACACAAAAATGTTAAATTGAATAAAGATGTATTGCGTATTTTAACAAAGCCAATAACGCTACTTAAAAACCAATTTATTTTATTCCCGAAAAAATCAAATTAATAACTAGTTGCAATTTGATTTATATTTTTTGTTGACATTTCTTGGTGAAATTCCATGATTATTTTTCAGATATAACTTATTATAGTTTATTATGCCCGTAACAGGGAGAAAGCGCTAACTGGCCAATAAATGAAATGAAAAAATATACAATTATTTTTATTTAACTTTTATTAGTTGTATTAAAAAAAATTAGTTGCAATTTGTTTTCAAATCAGCATTTTAATAGGAACGAGTAGGAACATATTTTTGTATTATATTGAAAAGGTTGGTATGATAAATCCAAGGTAAAATTGAGTGGATGCCCATTAGAATTGAACGTAAAACGCATAAAAGTTTCCTGGCTAAATTCAGGTATTTCAGCTAGATACATAACGTAACCAAAAGATTAGTACAAAACGTGATGGAAGTGTTGACAGGACCATTTCAAGATACCGACAGAATTGAAATTTTGAGAAATAGTTGTCCTTTTTTATAATTCTCGTATCACGGATAAATTGGTTCACGATCAGCAGATTTCCGTAGCGCCTAGACCGGATTACGTGTCTGAGCTATTTCCTTTACATAAATATGTTACCCCACTTGGCTAGCTTTCTTTTACGGAAACGTAAATTTGGCAATGCATACGAAAAGAGTAAGGAGTTTTTGATCTATTACTTTCTTTATAAATAAGTTAGTACTTAAAATAAAACATATATCATTTTGTTTGTTAGGATATATCATAAAAACTAATAAATATACATAATAAGTAGTGGTGAATTTAATTATGTTATTAAATCTAGATGCTTTCAAAAGTGATGCCAAAGACTCTTTTGATACCAATAAGATTGATTTGACTTGTGGTACAAACATTTAATGTCGCTAAAACGAGAAAAAAATACAATTGTGTATGTCTTGACTGAATTGAAAAAAAAGTTTTTCAATTTATGATGTCAAAAACGATAAAAATGTTTTAGTGTCGACTGGAGAATGTTGTGATTTAACTGTATTTACAAAAGTAAATTACAATTTATGAATGCTGCAATCTAAGATAAATATAAAATATTTTACAAAAATTGCAAAAAATGGACTGTTTGAACGGACCTAAGAAAAGTATTTTTTTATGTTCTCAAGTTAAATTAATTTTCCACTAGAAGTTTCATTTATTCCACGTTCGCATTTTTCAATAAATTTTCGTTACCCTTTTCCACGGCAAATCGTATTTGCAAAACAATACGCTTCGATTCCTCGTAATTGATATTCTTGCCTTCTGCTTACGCTATACTACTATTGTCTGTATCCCTTCGATACAGGAAACTGGATATTACATGGAGGAGAAAGGGACAAAGGGGGAATTGAAAAAAGTTGATGGCTAACAGATCAAATTCATAGTTGGATTGTTCCGAGAAAAATGGCGCCCAGCTGTACCGTGAATTTTGATTTGATTCTCTCCCGTCAGCCTTATAATAAAAGTAAAACAAAGTGAAATTACTTTATAGATACAGAGACAAGTAGTTCTAGATGGAATGTTTTCTTATTAACTGTTCATTTCCTGTACAAAATAGATCTACAGGGCAACTTGAAATCTGTAGGTTTATCATGAATAAATTATACTGTCGTGCTTTTAAATTAAAGTAACATTATTTTGTTGATTGATTCGGCATTCACTTTGTTACACTTCATAATGAAATTATGATTAAATAAAACAATGTTATGTGTTACTATTAATTGGTTTATTCTATAAAATAGAATTTACCTACACAACCTGGTTTCGGGAGTTCATCTACCCAACGTTCTCCCATCGATGAGTGTATTTTCATCAGTCGATGGGAGAACGTTACTCCCGAAACCAGGTAGTGTAGGTAAATTATTTTTATTAGAATAAAACCAATTTAATAGTAGCACATAACATTATTTTTCAAGTAAATTACATTCTTAACATACTTACATATTCTATATTTAAAAAAATAAATAAAGTTTTACTCCTAAGTATTACTCATATTTTCTGTACTCAGGACAATTTATATATCTAAGGACCACAAATGTTTAAAATTTTTTTATATACTCCTACTTTTATTTTACAAAGTACCTACCTGGTTATGATTATTGAATTTTATTATTTTTTTTAACGTTTACAAGATTAAAAATTTGTAGAGTTCATATATTGTTGGATTTGTTTTTGAAAACTACCTATTTTGTCAAATAAAAAATATAATTTTTAATGTGTTCCCGGTGGAGGAAATGTATTCAATATATTATGTAAGTATTATGCAGAACCGATGACATATAATAAATAAATAAATATATAACGATAAAATCAATATGAAATAAAGTATAATAAATAGTATCATTGAATTTTAAGTAAAAAAGACGTTGTTTGGGCTGGAACTTAATGATTTCCTTATATATAAGAATTTATGTATATTTATTGTCAGGTCTCTAATATCTGAGTATCTACCCACTAATTATGAATTTCATATGTTCCACAAATTGTCACACGCAAGATGCATTTTGTTAAGTAAAAAGTCAGTTAGGAATTTTTGCTAAACTCACAAGCATTCCTTGCCCGCTAATTTATTATTATTAATTCCGCCCGTCATGAGCCACGAATAAAGATTGCTGTTCTTCAAGCTATATCTACAACCACTGATAGCCCATCACTCATCGCTGTGTACCATTACGGAGGAACCAATGTGATACCTACTTCAAGGTTAGTGGAGTGCTTTCTTTGCTGTTGGTTTTTCTGTCGATACTTTATATTTTATATTGTGGAATTTATTGGTGCAGATGTGATTACACGCAAAAGGTCCTGAGATGTTTACATACACATAATGTATATGTCCTTATAATAAATTAATTTATAAGGGCCATAATTGTCCCGCTTCTCTCTATCCGCTTGACACCAATGTAGGGAAACTTACAAGCCGCGTACAGACGTGCTTTAGTGCATGCGACTTAGAACATGTTCTCGTCGTTCGGGACAAAAGTTTATAGTAGATTTTTTGTGCACGGCCGTATGGCCAGCGTACTCTTTGGTACGCACAAAGTCTGTACAACATTGGACACAAACGACAAGGCTGGTCACAAGTATAAACCCTAATGTCCGTAATGTTTGAATAAAACTTGAATTCCAGCATAAACGCGAGTCATTTATTTTTATCGCAAAGAACACTGAAAACCAATTTATGGCCCTGAAACTGGTGCTATTTCAGGAGGCTGAAAGACAGGTGCAAGTTATTTATAGCTTAAAGGTTTTACTATCAGTTCGGTGACAATCTGATTTTTAATGATATCATAATGGATAACAAAAATAAACGGATGCGTATCTTCAGACTTATCAACAAATAACATTAAAACGATCGGCACAAAAACAATAACTTTCTTTGTTGTGTTAAATTCATGACGGATGAATACTTTTTTTATATTTGAATAATTTTATGATATTTGCACATATTTCTATGATTAAAATAATATTTCAATTAAAACCTTCGCGGCTTGTGCTTGAAAATAGGAATCGAGTTGTCTCAAAGATGGGATTTGAACAGACGCGCGACGATCTCTGGACTCAGAGAACGAAGGACGTACCATCTGGGCCTACTTTCACTCGTTTCGAATATGGTGTCATTGTTTGATTCGGGTAGACTTTACTAAAAAACAAATGTTTATCAATAATTTTCAAAAGATTATATTGATTAGAGATACGCGGTAATTTGTAATATTTCCACCGAAAAAGGGAAAATAAAAAAAATAAAAAAATGGAATCATCAAGTATTAATAAGACAAAGTTGTGCGGGGCTTAATTCTTTCTACTTCTTCAAGTAAAATGGCGGGGTGATGGATACATAGTAAGTTTATATTTTTAAATACAATAGTATGTATATTTGTTATTATTTCTTAAAATGAAGTTGTTATTATATATAATATTATCGAGCATTATGTTTTAAAACATGGTTTATGCTTCAGATACAAAGCGGAAAACGATGTTGGTGTCTCACAACATTTCGAGATCCATGATTGATACTTTTTTATAGCTCATAATGTATTTTGATGACATCTAGCGAAAGAGTGTTGTGATTGCGTGAATTTGTGTTGACATAACAAAATATATTGGTAATTATTTTTTAATTGAAAACACCGCAGTAAGTAAAAATTCCTACAATAATAAAATTAAACAAACCCACCTTCGATAAAACGGAAACGCTTTCAGAATATTTTTTATCACAAAATGCTTATGAAAAATTGTATTGCGAATGTCAGTCTTAAAATAATTTGTTAGAGTGCAAAATAATAAAGCCACAGATATATAATATGTGCCAATTAGAAAAACGATTATGATTAACTAGTAATAAACTGTTTTAAAAAATATTTGATGATCAATAAAATTTAGTAGGTAAATGAAGACAATTTTTTTTTGTTATTTTACCAAGTTATTTTACCACACAGCATCAACCACATACACAATTTCAACCTTCTATATGTTTTAGAGTTAAAATAAGGAGATTTTTAAATAAAGTGTAGATCTAAGATCTTGGTTATACACCTGCCCAAATATAATATTCATTACTTGTATCTTATATTGAATTGCTAAAAAAAATATATAAAATACTATGGCACCAAATTAAAATATAACAGTTAAAAAAAAATTGGAATCAACACCACAAAATTAAAATTAATCAATACAGTATAAGGGTTGCTGCTTACCGTCGCATCACCTCTGTGTTTTTTGAACAAAGTCAAACTCAGCTAACCTAATATTCTTCTAACACACCTATTCTCAGAACGCAGAAGTCTGTTGTTTCGTTTATTAATAAAAACAAATTTGTACAAACGAAAATATTAACTGAATTTTAAAACAAATATGTTAAGACTGATTACTCCAAGTTTTGACATCAAAACAAAAGCTAGGTACCTAAGTGTTTTAACAATTCCTAAGTTAAATTAGTCGTTTACCGTTATATTCTGTTAGGCAAATCTCGGGGGATCTAAGAGAAAGTGGATTTGTAGTCTGCCAGTTACTCTGTTAGATCAATCATTTACCGCCCAGTAAAAGAAAAGCGGATGGTATATACTAGATAGATTCAGATTTAACCGAGGGAAGAAGGTCGAAAACAAAGTCTTGTGAGGGCTGAAATAATAATTTAAAATACGTGTAAGTTAATAGATACACGGCGCAGATTATATCTATGTTATATGTATATTTGTATAAAATGGT
The DNA here is from genome assembly GCA_022494985.1 of Micrasema minimum. Taxonomy (NCBI): domain Eukaryota; kingdom Metazoa; phylum Arthropoda; class Insecta; order Trichoptera; family Brachycentridae; genus Micrasema; species Micrasema minimum. The sequence continues at coordinate 23,449 of JAGVSP010003306.1, read as the reverse complement.
AAAAATTAAAATTTCACCTGCGATACATATAATTTGTAATTATTTTGATGATCGGGTGTTCATACAGTGATTAAAATAACAATTACGAATAGAAACTTGTATCTTGACTACTATAAAAAGGTTGATTAAAAGCTTTTCTTAAAAATGCTACAAAAAAAGGCATGAATACTTAAAGTCACTAAGATAAAAGTTAATCAAATCCTTAAATATTTAATATTCAGCTTCGGGCAAAAAAGCTCAAGAGGGTGGAGCCTGGAGCCTACTAAAGCTTTATTTTAATATTCAATAGCGATTATCTAGTTAATTACTGCGCACTTTTTGTCATTTTTGAACGATGAATTTCAGATTTCTCATAGATTTGTTTATTTTATAATTCAAGGGTGACTGACTGTCCAATATCTGTACTTGGTACTTGTAATATTTCCCAGTCCGTTTACTGTCGGGAATATATTTATTTTGAAATGAAATTTTCTCGGTGGCCACACTGGCTGATTTAAATTATTCACCCCTTTATTTTTTCCCCAATAAATCGGCCGCGTACAGCGCTGTATCTGGAATTAAAAACGAATTCGCGGGGTTTTATCAAATGATTGGCATGCCGAATGATCACGGCGGCCATTTTGTCCGTCATTGTATGACCAACTTACTTTGGGCCAACTCGAAGATCGGTTCAAATAGCGGAGTCGATGAATATAATTGAATTAAACGAGGGTGGACTAACTTTTGAGAGACACTTATAGCACTCTTATTTATGAAAACCTTTAATTTTCATTATTTGGTAGAAAAATATTATATTTATATTATTTTTCATAGTGTAATTTATAACAACATTTTTGGAAAAATTATTGATTTTAAACGTATGATAATGTGATCATGGTAATTGTTGGTTGGCAACAGGATCTCTTGGGGTGTTTGTCGAAACGTTCTACAGTAAACGTTTAAAAATGTATATAAAACACAAACGCAAAAAGCAATAAGTGCTTTATACGTAAAAACTCAAAAGGTTAGTACATTGTAGGCTGTGTTTCGGTGTGTAACATTATTTGAATGTCAAGTACCATATCTCTGTGTATTTCAATATTTACTTTGTTCTTTTTCATATATTAAATATGTAAGGTGTTAAAAAATGTGTGTTGTAAAATGTACATACAATAAGGTGAGAAGGTTTTCACGACAGGCTTGATTTTCTGACGTTATTTAACTTTTTATGTAAAAAGGAAGTCAAGAACATATATTATTTACAAAAACGGTATGTTATAAATGGTATACAAACAATTTTACAATAAACCTTAAAATTAAAAAAAAATGAAGTAAACAATGTTCAGGTCCCGATAAACTGTAGTTCGTACAATAATTTGTCATCGGGTAGAAAAAATAAAATAAAATAAAACTTAGCAAATGAATAATTCAATGATAGAAAGGCAAAAAAAAGTGAGTACATTAACATTAAGTCTAGAAAATAAGAAACGAATAAACCCCCTTCTTCCACTAAATTCTACAAAAAATTAACATTTTTATTTAAGTTTGTACATGTTTTTATTTCCAAGTATTTTTGGTTCTATTTTAAGTTGCACGTTTTCGCTTACGCCTTGACATTTTTAAGATTAAAAAAATCAACTTCAAAAAGACCTAAGACTGTTCAGTAAAAAGCAATATCTTCTCTCTTTATCACTATATTGGTGTGTACACACAATCCAAACAATCATTATTTTGCGAGGAAGTAGGTACCTGAAAATATAATATATCAAAGTTGATGCGAGTGAAAGAAGAAAAAACCTTTTTGTAGAAATGTGTTTTAATCATTTATAAATTTCTTACTGATGAGTAAATACACGCATTATTTTTATTGCTGTGCTATAAAGAGGAATAAAATATAGAAAAAAGATTTTTTTGTTATTTATAAGAAAATTTTAGAACCACGTTTCATAAATGATTACCTCTAAACAACGTAAGAAGACATAAAAGCGAACAAACATAAAATATTGAATCTATAGCAAGTGTCTTTTATAATACTGTTTTGCCATAATACGATAAGATTCGACGGATCTGCGGAGAACGAGGGCCGATCAGACAGAATCAATTTGCGGGCCGATACAAAGGGACAAACAACTTTATTGCCATATTTGTGTCAGGCATGGAATAAATGGGCGAACCAATGGCCGTGACAGCCAGCCATGATGCTTTATGGCGGTCAATCTGGAAGTAATTTCGGTCCGCGAACCAATTAGGAGCCCCTGGCTCCATCGTCACGGTCCCGGCGGCCGCGGCCCTAAGATTCTGACCCCTGCCTTGTGGGGATTATCACCCAGTATTTAATTTCATTACTCTCCTGCGTAAGACGGTTATCTTCCATAGAACCGTCTACCGATGGTGTTATTGCCGTAATTTGTACCGGATTTGTCCCCAGGGCTGAAACGACCTGACCCGAAACCCAACGAGAGCCTGTTATTGACATTTGTTGGCGATTGATCAATTTATCGCAATGTTACCTCGATATCTCAAAATCAACGCAAAAAATTAAATTCAAATATAAAGCGAATGAATGTTTTCTGATTCGATCGGTTTCTAAGTTTGGTATGTATTATTCGATAGATTACGTATTACCCGAGAGATTGAACACCATTCATAGGCGATTGAATATAAAATAACCTATCAGTTTGCTCTTTGTAGTCTTCTTTTTCATTTAGACCGACAAAAGTCCCCTAAAGAAGTTAAAGTAAGAAAGTTTTGTATCGCAATAACATAAAAAACATAATGTATTCCAGAGGCTTTCTTCGTCCCTCGACATAGCCCCGGGCGCGGGAAGACTTGCTGACGAAGGAAAGGAATAAGCTCGCATTTGGGTGTGTTTCTCCGCATTACTTTTCCAATAATTCATTCGGTTGCTTGATTTACAACGTTCGCCAATTTGAGCATGCCGCCGTTTCTCGTCACCGAAAAAGTGCCACGTAATATTTATGAAATTACGGCAAAACGAAAAAATCGTACTGCGCGAACTAATGCGACCCGAAAAATAAACGAAACAATGCGAGATTTCATTCGGCCGACTCCGCGAAATGTTTCCATTTGGAAAAGTTTTATTTCATGCTCGATTGGTTCCAATATTGGTGGCGTATTTTATATAAAAAACAAACATTTAAATACCTAATTTTCTTAAAGTGCGATTCGTTCCATTTATCACGTTTTCAAAATAATATTGTTTGAAATAATATTTTTTACCGAAAAAATGGCTGCTCGCACCCAAAGAGAAAGGCAATTATGATTAATAACCCAACTCACCCTTGTGCAACTTTGCCTCTTAATTGGAAAGTGACGCAATATTTTGTAAAATATTCAGTTGTATTAGCGTTGTGTTGCCCCAAACCGTTAATAACATCCGGCATTGACGCATGAAACAACATTCACGGATTCATTTTTAAATTGACGCAACATAATCGCTAATGAAAATTACGTTACGCTTTTACGGTACGCTTTAATGAAAATTACGTAACACGGATACAGACACAAACGAGATACCTCTCAAGATGACGTATTATATTGTAATATGTTCTCAGTAAACTTGTTACTACATTCGCAGAGGAACTGCGTCACTCTAGTATCTAATGGCGGATTAAATAAAAAGTTGTTTACACGTGTCGTTTCATGTGTTTTTCGTGTTTCCCGTAATCCGCAATCAGGACAACATTACCAGCCGCCGCCGCTCAGGAAGAGTGTGTAAACAAGGATGTGCTGAAGAGAAATGAAAGTTTAATTAAGACTTACCTGTCGGACAAATAGTCCGCCGTGCAGAATTCCTCCAGGGTGCAGATCTTGACTTGCACCGCGCTATCTGGAAAGCAAACAAGAAACACGTTTGAAACTGCATCAAAAAGGTGATATTTTTTGTAACAAACATTATTTTTAATAATTGTGCAAGTACCGTTACGTCGCAATAATTTACATCTACAACGTTTCACATTCACAGATGAAATGTTTTCTGTAACTAATTAATTAAGTAACTAAGTTATTACAGATATGAAAAAATGCAATTATTTGAGATATTATGCTATGACTAGTCAAAGGCCAAAACAACTACAATGAGAAAATACGTAGATCTGCATACAAGTAGTGTTCTTCATTTAAAAAAAATCCACTAATTTCAATTAAGTCTAGTATTTATATTATATTATCATTATACCTACAAGTTTGACAAGTAAACCAAAGATTCTACTGCATAAAAATATATGTTTAAATTTACTGTAATATCCTGAAGTGATGAAAAATATTAGTACCAAACACGAGAGTATGAAAAACATGTTTCACATACTAACCTACACAAAACAAAAAGATACAAGGGTAATGAAAACATTATTGATACATTGAAAAATTTAGACAATTTCATTTTTCGAGAGCAGAATTCTGAATAAATGAGAATCATTCAGGTGCTTGTACATTCTTGAGAAAATCTGCACCAACTTTATAATTATAATATTTGGTGCCTACATACATCTTTTAGTGCAAATCAGCTGCTTAATTTAGTTGACGTTCAATCTTTTCTCGTGTGAGGTGCACTACCTTGAATAATTTCTAATTGATGTTTGCATATTTGTTTTCGTTAATTCAGTGTTACCTAGATAGTCGAATCCTAAAAATAGATCCCCTGAATTTCATATTTTCATCTTATTATAATAGGGTAATGAATGAAAAAACGAAAGTCAGCTTCGTTAGTCAATCTACGAGTATGGTACATTATAATCATACCTTTCCTATGAATAAGCACAAAAACTTGAAACATTTTAGAACCAATTGTGTTAAAAATTCTCGCTTTGCGAACAAAGCGCGCGCCGGGCAAGATGGACGGAAAGCGTTATAGGTGACCGGGAATTACAATTGAATCAGATTAGGGGTGGTCGCCATTAATCAGGCTTTAGCAGGCCTCAGTTGGGCGCTGACAGGGCCGTCTGACACCGGGGGACACTCGAGTGTCACATTTCAGTGTCAAATGACACCGCAAAAGATTACGGGATTGCAGGGGACGGAGGCAGAATAATTACAGGACATCCTGTACTATTCTTTCCGTCTAATATAAACGTCACTATCTACACTTTTGTGAAAAAATGGTTATTGGGATGATAAAGTACAAAAAATACTCAGTGGTCTTGTAAAAAGTTGGAATAATTGGCATGCGTGTATGAGAAGATTTATATTCATAAATCTTCTAGAGATCTATAGATTTATATTCATAAATCTTAAGTAGAGGAAGAAAGGAAAGTGTGCCAAGACAGTGGTGTGGCGTTCTATACTTTCTGTATATCTCTTTGGAGAAATGGCGTGATGGCTCGTATGTTAAAATAGAATAACGAAATATTATAATAATATTGTAAAAATTTTGAGAACCTAATTTTTCAGCGTATTTTTTTTTGGATATTTATGACCATGGTGATTACGGGCTGTATTGAAAGATAACGAGCGAGAGGACAGTTAGGTTATTTTATTTTATAAATGAGAATTAAAATGAAATAAATTTTTCAAACTTAAACACTAATTTTCTCCCGTCATGCAAGTGCGAGGGTTATACTTAGGATGGAAGCCCTGTCCGGATAGTTGATTCACTAGAGTGGATTCATTTCTGGACCGGTGCAGGCTTTATTAAGCTCTGCTGTTCATATTATTATCTAGGAGCCCGTCAAGTAATGAGCTTATTGTGCCCAAGCTCTGGGAGAAGCAAGTATCTAGTGTGACATCTTTATTACATAATGACCTTCTTGAGGTTGAATTATTTGAGTATCATCAAAATATTACAAAATAATATTTCTTTTATACGACACCGACGGTTAATGCAAAAAAGGTAATTTAAAAAAAAAAAATTAAAGATCAAAATCAAATATCGTGGTCGCTTTTTAAAATTATATATAGTATTTATACATTGTAGTTCTAAAAATAAAATAAAATGTAATGCAAAAGCGACCAACGAAAACGTTAAATAAAATAAATAAATAGCGGTTTTATGTCACTTTAGTATGTTTAAACTCCAACATCTTGGCAAGAGGTACTCGTAACTTATCTAAAAGTTTTTATTTTTAATTTTACGAGAACGGTACCTACAAATTATTTGTTGTTCCATAAACGAAGGCGATAACCATTTGTAAATTATACCAATGATAATTTATTACAGAAAGAAAGTGACAAATACGTCCGATTCAAAATTAAACGATCAACCATTGACCTTCGCAGGTTGTTCATTCGTACACAGAATCAACCGATCAGTCTTCTTGTACAAGGGTCAAACAGGGGGTAGATCATTATTCTAAGAAAACAAATCCTAGCACAAGCTTCTACAGACTTGTGTTACTCACAGTTGCCAATTCAAAGTAAAGCTCCACAACCCCAACAGAACTAAGCAAAATAGAGAAATTGATAGAAAGATGTAGAAATTAATTAGGGGTTGATTTTGGGGGAACTTTGTGATTGTGCCTTTTTGCGAAGTAGCCTCGGATCATCTGGGTGTAGTTTTTTGAATATGAAGAAGTTGGGGTCTGGTGTTTGCTTGAGTTATTACCACGGCGACAATAAATAATTAGGGCAATAATATTTCGGTTAGAGCGACACAGATCGCGCATTCACTGGCTGCCTGGTGAGGGGGTGGGGAGGGGGCGGAGAGGGAAAGATTTATAGCGGGAGGTGAGGAGAGGGGGTCAAATAAATAGTCACCCAGTAATTGGCGGAATAACTGAAGTCAAATATATCGATGTTGAGAAATGTAATAAGAAAGATTACTTAGAAGAATCCATTCGTCTGCCTAATAAGAGTATCGGGTAAAGAGTTTGATCCTCAGCTAAGTAGCATTATAAAACTAATTACAAACATGAAATCAGTTCTGTTTACATAAAAACATAGTAAATTAAATTACATTTAATAAAGATGTCAAAAATACCACCATATTAACACATTTCCATTACGTGTTAATTATTTATTGTTAAACATTATTTCAGTCATAAGTTTAAAATGCGTGCTTTACAAATACATAGCGCCGCAGAGTGATTAAAAATATGTGGATTTAATATTAAATGTGCCAACAATAATATAATTATTTTATTTCCATGAAAACACATTAAGCAACATTAATAAATTCAGAGTTCTGTGGAAAATTCCAACATGGAAAAAAAATAATAGAATAAAAATGATATTCCATAAATTAAACTATAACCAGCGTCAGTACGTAGTTTTTATTTCAGATATAAAAATTATACAGCATTTGATTTCACGTGTCACAGTAAAATTAATTATTCTGCTATACAAAAAGTGGCACATTGGGGGAATAATAAATATGATAGGCAATAAAAATGCATTGTTTGAAGGTTGTTGCACAAACCGCTGGGTCATAATTTGCATTCACAACGCAACAACCAATAAACTATTCCGTGAAATTGGAATAATGGGACATTGCAGTCAAAAAAACAGTTTTGTGTGTGGTCTGTTTATTGGCCAAGGCAGTTGCATAATACAAAACACACTGAACAAAAAAGCTAAGTATACTGACCACGAACGTGGTTAGCGTTTATCAGGGTTGGCAGAAATGATAAATTTACTGATAATTAAATTATTGCTCAGCCAAATTGTTTTGTAAACTCGCGCAGTCCGTCATCACTACTTAAATTCGATTCGTATTTTTTATTGTCATTGTTTGATGAATAGGAGGATGTGTGTGTGAAATACATTCTGCTTATGAAAATTATTGTATAATACTGCTGAGGGAAATAATTAAAAATTTGTAATACATGAGGATGTTATTGTTATTTTAAATTGCAAGAAAATACACAGGTCATTTGAAAAACTAAAAATAATGCAAATAAAAAAAAATCTCTTGCCAGTTTCGACACTAGCGTTACACGTTACACAACCCTGGCGTCCAAATAACAAAGCTGAAATGCGGGAAGGGTGAAATAATGAAAAACAAAAATCGACAAATTAAAAAAAAGTAATGTTGGCTAACTTAGTACTGGGGTGGATTAGTTAGAAGGGGTTAATGGGACAAAGGCCATAGTTGGACAGTTGCGACTTTTTTTTAAAAATAAAAATAAAAGTTTTGTAACGTCATCACTGCTACCAGTTTTAGGAGCTTAGTGTCGGGAAAAACATTTTCACCGTCAAATTAAACCAATTTAAAAGACGTGAATACTTACAATTTACATTGCAATAAACGAAATCATTTTGTTGCTTTTAAAAGCTTAATTTAAGAGCATCCACCGTTTTACTATTGAATTAATGTATTTTCACACATTTATATCATTGCTATACTAACTAACCATCATACCATACTCTGAAGTGGTAGAAAGAGAGGATAAAACGTCACTTTACTCTTTTCTGGCTCACTTCTTATTGAATTAGTAAAATAAAATAAAATCTTTGATTTCGCGACATTTTTTATAAATTTATTATTTATCTAATCGGTTTCAAAACAACTCTGTGTTTCTCTATCAAGAGATGGATGGATGTTTTTTCTCTTTTTATTTTTCCTTTTGGCTCTTTTTCAACAAATCGACTATTTGATCTGGTCAATTAAATCAAAGGAGACGAAAAATATTCTTTAGTTAATAATGGGATACGAAAATCGAGCCTTAAAAAATTCGAATCTTTCATGGTTAAAATCAATTAGTTGGTCTAATGAATAAACTCAAAATAATTAGTGTCTGGATATTGTGTATTATTATTCTTTAAATATGTTTAAATTATTTATTACTTGAAGGAAAGCTAATCAGTCTAACACTTAATTGTCAGTGCAAAGTATCACTTATGACATATTTTTTTGAATAATAACCAAAAAATTTATATTTTTTTTCTAATACCGCTACTATTTCGTCATTCAAATATTTATATTAAACACATCTCTCAGTTTTAAATTCAGATGATATTGAATTAAGAACCTGGCACCCACGTTAAAATAAATAAAAACAAGAAAATAATATGACATCCTCGTATATATTAAAATATACATATTCTTATATTTGAAAAGTCTTACACCATGGCCTCCCTATGGCATCATACGGCATCTTTGAATGGGGGAGAGATTACTATATGGGCCGGTTGCCGGGTTGTTCAAGTCACGTCAACTTAAAGTATCCGTCAAATCGTTCGTTATCGTTTGAATTTATATGCTAAACACAAGCAGCCGGCCCTATAATTAATTATATCCTTAATTTGTATGTCAAAGAAGAGCCGTTATTATAAAACTCAGTCAGCAATTGATTTACTCATAGTAATATCACCTAGTAAACAAAGGTACACTAACATATAGAGACACAATGTTAAATAAGTAAACAAGGTATTATTACTAAAGTTATCCATATTTTTGTAAGTCAAAAGAAGGGCCGTTGTTACAAAGCCTAATGACGGAGCTCAGTCATCAACTGATTTCCCAATAGCCGTCACAATCAGCGAACAACAAAGACAATAATGCTGCTTCGGCTCCGGGCGGGGTAGGAGAAAGCAGGCATGGTTGCCAATTTTCCTGAGTCGGCCAAAAATATCCATGACCGATATTGAGGGGCGTTTTTCAAAGTGATTTATCAAACAAATAAAAATTTACATTTTTTGGGACTTATCATCATCATCATCACTATACCATATCCGCTCCCTATGTGGAGCATATGGATTCCACAAAGTGCCTCCAGGCCAAGAAATTGGCCGCCAGCTCCCGTGCATCCTCCCAAGCCACGTCTCGCACCTCTGACGCAAACTGCCGGTGAATTGTCAAGATGTGAAACGTCCAGGACGCGGAGAACCTGATGCCTTGTAAAAAATAGTTTATACGGACACATACACTGGTATATACATAAAAAAAAAAAAAATTATTACTTTGATTTTAGCATTTTGAGAAAACGCTTCTCAATTAAGAATCCCGATACTCTTTAACTGAATGTTGTGAACTGATGTGAATCCTGGCACATCAAAAAAGCTAAGAATGCTTGCTTCTTGAGTTTTGAGAACAAGAGTCTGAGAAGAATACTAGCTTTAGGTGGTTTGGACTTCCATAACCAAACGCTGAAGTTCCGGAAATGGATCGCAGCAAACTGCAATAACTGGAGTCGTGAAGTCGCAGCGGTGGACCTGGCTCGGGTTCTACTCGGATGCCTCGAGAGACCCTGTGAACCCAATCTGATGCTTCTTCACGCCTGCAGAATCCCACAGTTCTGGCAGACCGTCGATAACCATCGTATAGATGTACTCGGCGGAGCTGATGGATGCGGGCCTGACGTGGGAGGAGGCGAGAGAGCTGGCTGGAAAAAGTGTCTCCTGGGAGGATCTAAGTGTGTGGAGGTCAGACATGCTCTACATAGGAGCTCCGAAAACGTAGTGAAATAAAAAATAAGAATTACGAACACCGATAGATGAGTATGAGTTAGCGGTTTCAATTATTAATGATTTAATAATTAAATATTTTCTATTTGTATGGAAAAAATCGATTATGTTTTTTATCGACAGTTATCAAAGCTCATGGTCCATTTTCATGCAATAACGTCAAATGATACGTTTCATTCAAAAGTAATCGATTCTCCAATATTCGTAAAATATTCGAAATGTCCTGAGATTGCGCATTGAAATAGTAATTGGCAAACCCTACCACCGGCCCCTCGAGGCGACATTCATCATGGCATGTCAAAGGATGAAAACTCATTGTTGTTTGTTCAAAAATATTAAGGGAAATGAGTGAAAGGGCCCTGTCACCCATACACAATATACCTACATAGATAAATGTGGACGCGTAATTGCAAAAACGGCAGTGAAAAGGCATTCTCTCATTTACGTAAACATAAAGATACCTTAGGGAAGATAAATTAATATTTCATCGTTCAAAAAAGGTAACAGTTTTTTTTTTTTTATCTTGATATTTTAAACAAAGAGAGCTTCATAGTATGATTACTATGGATTATTTTGAAAAAGTTCAAATACTACTTGTTCTCATAGACTGAGAAATTAGCCTTGTAAACGGGTGAACTGTGCACTTTCTTTCTTAAAAATGTAATCTATTTTCGTGTTGAAAATATTTTACCATCATTTTTAAAATGGGTATACTATAGTTATGTTCATAATCTCTGTAAACATCTAGTTATCTAGATTGTATATCACTTCTGTAGTTTCTTTAAGATCTCCAAGATTAATATAAAAAATATTGTTTTGTTTAATATAATGTTGTTATGAATAGAAACGGATTTGTGTATATTATGTAGTACAGACATAATACAAACAGCGAACAGAGGTATCAGGTGGCATTGTGGTCATTTCCTTCCCCGTCCCCCGCATTAGGGGCGGCAACGGGTAAAAGGGAAGAACGAGGATAGATGGAGGGAGACATAAGGGGTTAGAAAAAGTAAAGCCCTTTGAATGTGTTTATAATCTATTTACGCGCTCTCTTGCATTTATCATAATTTAATTTCCATAATAGTACCTATCCCGCTGTGGGGTCTAATGCCGAGTCCTTTGTTACGTTCTTTTATGGAAAATTTATTTGGTGCCTCGGAATTTATTATCTTTTTTTCATACTTTTTTGAGCTTTCAAATCACCGGGGACTCATTTCGCTTCGAGGCGGAAGGCTTTTACCCGAGATAACATGAGACTTGCCCCATTGTGTCCTGCCAGAAATAAAAGACATGCGCTTGGATAAGGCCACGGCGGCCATTTGCTTGGAGATACTCCTGGTGAACCTCCATTTTGATATCGGGGGACGGCAGATACGGTATCGATGGGATGAATACGTGAACCGTGGTATGGTCCAATAAACATGAGGCCGCGCATAATACGAAAATAGAGATGCATTTGACTATCTGTTGGTATGTACAAGTACAAATGTACCTACGTAATATAGTTGCATGACATGTTTTAATGTAGCTTAATTAAAAAAAAACATTATAAAACGAATGTATGAAAATCCTAATGTTTATTTAGAGTATCTTCAAAGATTTCAACAGTCTTCTAATTTTAAAACGACTTTACATTATTACCAATCATGAGATAAACACAAAATGAAATGAGGACGTTTTGTTAATTATTATAGCCCTTCAATGGTGTATTTAAGATGCAAAACATTAGAATAAATGTATGTTATTTATTAAAACTTATAATGAGTATTTTAACAGTGATTATCACGTTCCTTAAAAATCTCTAAACATAAAATCGATTAGAAGGAACGCCAAGAAGGCACGGGTTGAAAATAGCATAAAATGTAACACGGAAAGATTTGCCATTAGTACTCGACAGGAGACACAAAATGGGTAGGAGGTATGACGCCTAATATGCACGACACATTTAGAAACGTTTTTGAGATTTTACGAAAATAAAGGGCAAACAAAACGAAGAATACGCGCACATACGATCACTTGTAAATTATGCAAATCAATAACATTAAAAATATTGTGTGTTAAGGTTACAGCGTAGACGTAGGGACCTTATCTCATATAATTTTGTTTTCAAACGCTTACATGTGATTGTACGTACATGTCACAGGAATGCGTGGCACTTGTGCCATTGTATGCATAAAATCTTAACGCAAAAATAACATAGGCGCCACGCATTTTTACGGCACATACGCATACGTACGATCACTGTAAAATTTGCGAAACGACGACGTTTGATATTTTTTGTCAGCAAGCAGCTAGCGCCCATACAAAGGGCATAAGCGCCACGCATTCTCGCGGTAAATATGTACGATCACTAAGCGAATTTGCGTAGCGAAATTTTGTGTCAGCAGTCAGTGGCCGTAGGAAGGGCGGCGGACATCCATCATCCGATAAATTTGCCTACCAAAAGAAAGAGGAAACATTCCGCCGAGGCGTACTGGAGAAGGGTTTATTCCGCGGCGGAAGGAACATGATTAATTACAATCCGCCCTTTGGATCCTTGCCGCCCGAGAATCGAAGTGGCGTACCCCGCAAAGTGGCGACCAGACTTGTAGATGCGTATGAAATAGAAAAAAAACGGGGCAAGATGGTTCAGTTGTTCGGTGATAAGGATAAGTTACAGTTTAGGGGTGAGTTGAAAAGTATTCATTATTCATTCATTTACTTTCGTATCATGTTTTGTCATATAATTTGTAGGTTCTTTAAAAAATATTTTACTGTTTTCCTTGATATAGGTACGTATGCTTTGGTACCTACATTAATTGCTTTCTATAATACATAAATATTATGTTACTTTATCAATCGCTCGATTAATCGAAAGGCGCTCTAGAATTTGTAATTAATGTATTTCACTGTAATTAAAGTGTATGTATTTTTATAAAAGGCAAGTGCCGTTAATAAATAAAAAAAATATGTATATATAATTCATAGCATTTAAAATCAAAGAAAAACATACTTTATTCTTTAATGGCTCTAAATACTGGCCAAAATTTTTTTATTAAGATTAGCTTTAACGAACTAGTAAAAACATTTGTAAATCTAATGTGTAAAATCCTAGTACACAATTGTTGAAAAACTATTACTGGAAAATCGACAAATTGAAAATCGTATAGGTACCATACATGTTATACAATTCACATACGAAGAAGTCTTCCTCTCCCCGTTGGTCCCGACACTAAGAGAAAAAATATTTTTATTTGCGGTAAGCTCCGACACACTAGAAACACAGCGAAACATTTGAACCTGATACAAAAAACAACCCTCCAGCCACAGAATCTTAAAAACAGCCACAAAAATGCCAAGACCTTTTTAAGAAGTGGCTAAAAATACATAAAATTAACCTTGCATAGCTCTCTAAAGGGTCGAGGCATGAAGGAATTAAATATAATAGATGTTTTCCTTTTTTTCGTTTTTTTTTTGGTCTTGCAAGGATTGCAAGAGGGGGTTAAAGGTCTGGGATGGAACAACAAAGGGGGGTCGTGAAAATGAAAGCAGCATAATTGATGACTCTCGGCTGGACGAGTTGCCAGAAGTATACATTAATAGCAACCACGCCACTGACAGTCACGTCAAATTCATAATTATTTTACGAGTTGTGTATGTATAAATTATGTACGTGAAATTCAGACGTAAAAAATGGAAATAACAAAAACAATGACTGGTGGATATTACAAAAATATTAACGAGAGGTATTTTTGAAACCAATTCAATGCAAGATTTTTCAAAATGTTTGTAAAATAATAAGTGGATTTTGAGCCATAACTATTTTTAAATAACCGTATGGTTATTTCATATTATGTGAAACTTTGAGATGGCGGCTGGCGCTGAGGCGTAGAACTACATTGTATGGTTTTTATAATGGAGTACTGCCGTCCGATGACTAAAAGGCCGCTCAGTACAAATCTAAATTTTGCCTACGAAACTGTAAGATTTTTTGTGCAAAAAAAACCCGAATCGTTCAACTTTACATAGACAATATTTTTGATCTTTTTTGTTTGTTTTTTGAACGTAGAAAATGTTTTTGAAATTTATATTTAATAATGTTTAAGTGTTTGTTTGATATGATTACGTTTGTATGTATACTACTACAAACTTCACTTATCTGCACCAAATGGTGCACAGGGCACTGGCTTGGTTCACCAAGTGCAGTGTATTTTGATCATATTATTACATGAAGGTAATGTGATCGGTCTCACGCTTCAGAACCAGTCCAAGGTATCACACATGAAATGTCAACAAGAAAATCAAATGTAAATAAATATTTCATGTTGACCGGAAATCGAACTCGCGACTTCATGCACGGTAGCCAAATGCGCTACCACTATGCTGCGAGGCGGACAATTGTATGAGGAATATTTACAAATGTTTTTTCCCTAGCGCACATTGGCAAGTAATTAAACAGTCTGTAAAAGAGGTGATTACGTACAACATATTGGTGTATTCAACTAGCTATTATCCGAAACACAGTGGAGTTAACCAACTGTAATTCCATCACACGACCATTAGTCATTTGCTTTAATTAATATTACATTTGATGGATACATTGTGTGGTGTACATAAACTTAATTAGTGCATCCCAATCGGACCGGTATGGTAGCGCAGCGGTGATATATTATTGTGTTTTATTCGTCCAATTTAAAACTGATAATATAACGTGAAGTAATGAAATAACTGTCTATTTAATTTGGGTGTAGAATCCACCCCGTTTTTTATTGTCTTCCCTCAAAAGTTTTACAAAGTATGTATTGATAATGAAATAGACAATTTATCCTATTTTTCTTTCAAGATGAACTGTATTTGGTGTACCAATCCAGTGCCCTAAGCACCATTGGGCGTGGATAAGCGAAAGTAGTAGTAGTAATTATTATTAAATAAGAATTGTTTTTTCAAATAAGTACTTACACACTAATTCATATCATTTTCTCATCTCTGATCTTTACATAGTCCGAAAAATACCTTCAAGCGCCATGCGATATGCCAAGGATATGCGGCCAGATCCCATGCGTACTATTGAATATTTCGTTTTCTATACTACTAAACATTTTTGCCGATATTTCAAGTCAAATAACGCATTGTCAGTATCATAGACGACCATAATACGTATACATATTATCTCTATATGTAATGTGTAATTTTGCATCAGTAAAAAAATTATCTAATTTTTAGAAATCAGATTTGAATTTACTAATTCGTCCGCAGAGAGGAATAAAATCCCTAAATTATGCGCTTTTGCATAACAATTAAGTTTATTCATAGAATACAGGTTGTAGGTTAATTAAACATTATTTCCATTTTATCGTACATTATACATATTGTTGACGATAACTTTTCGCCTCGTTAATATATCGAGTTACGTTTATTTCAAATGGAAAGTACAGGCTATAATTGAGATTTATTTAATTAAATGTTTGTGGCCTGTTGTATTTAATAATGAAATAAAAGTAATTAGTTGTAAGACCAAAACCAGTTGGCACTTTTCTGAAAATTGAAGTAATTTCAAACAAAGTTTTTGTAAATATCAAAATTGTAAGAGCGAAAAATTGTAGTTCTCGTGTTTCGTTTATAAATCAATTTCCCGTTAAGAAGTTTTTTTATTTATATTTATGCCACTTATGAACTCTTATTTTAATAAGGGAAGTTTAATTTATTTAAAAAAAAATAACTTACACCTTAATATTACACATTCGAGTACATATCAACAATTGGAATTTAAGCTTTTAAAATAAGTAAAATTATGTATTGTTTTCATTTTCGTCAGTTTTTTTTCTTACGTTTTTTATAATGTAATATTTCTTTCATACAACAACTATAAATTGGGTGAATTGGCACCGAGTTTAATCATGTCTCTTGTCCTTAATTTCCTATAGGTACCCACTATCAAAGTTTAAATGACATTCGTGCACTGTTAGTTGCAGAACTACTCTTGCTGTATGTTTCGGATCGCGAGTTGCGACTGTGAATAGCTTTTGATTCGCCATATGCTGCAGATTATATTATTATACTACGTAGTGTAGAAGGCAAGCTAACACAAATATCATATCGCGGTGCAAGTTTGTATTGCATAAGTGGGCAAATGCAGTTAGCGACACCAACTTAACAAGTTTAAGAAAGTTAATTCGTGTGCAGTTAATTCATATTCACAAATTAATGACATTAGTAATACGATAATTTGTATTTAAATAAACTAATCCAGAGTAGAATCCTTCCTATCAAAATACAATATAATGGTCCGTATGCCTAAGTTAAACAGATTATTATGTAATCTAGATACACGCAATGACTTTTTGATGTAGTTTCTTTCAGAGATTGCATAATTTTTAAGAAACATTATTTGTTTTTACACCAAATATTGCATTGCCAATATTATTTGAGTAAGGAAGTTACCCTCCAGGAGACCCTATCGCCAGCCAGCTCTCTCACCTCCTCCCACGTCGGGCCAGCATCCATCAGCTCCGCCGAGTACATCCGCAGGATGATCGTCGACGGTCGTTCTTGTTCATATAATATTTTTCATTGATGATAGATAATTCAAGGGCCATGATACGTTATGTTCGTATGTAAATTCAAATTTAAATAATATTTTGACACAAAACTTTACATATTTATCCATATTTACGACAAATTGAAGAGTTTGCAATCCTAAAACAGTGTAGACTTCTGCCAATCTGCGAGTAAAATGGAAAAAAAGTAATATTCCAAGTTCTCCAGCACTACGGAACGATATCAACTAACAACTGTACAAGTTGGTGTGTAATGGATAGGCGATCCTGGGGGAGTGATTCATCATTTAGCTGCTGAGGGAAACACCTCCAGGAATAACAGATTCACTGTTCCACTGTTCAGAAACATCACACAGCTTCATCCAGTGAAAATCAGGGCGGTGATACATAAAGGAATTAAAAGGATGATGAAAGTTATGTATTACAATGAAATAAACAATATATTAAGTAGTACATCAATATATCCTTAATATTATACTGAGGATTATAATCACCTAATATAGAATTGTCTTTTACCCCTTGTATGCCATACATTCCTTTGCCAATCCGTTTAAAGGGATTACGAGCTTTAATGGCTTGGAATTTAGTTTCTTTCATAACATCACTCAGCTAATAACACGGTGTAAACGATTTTCAATTTCTAAAGTAGGTATTTGGATATATTTGTTTTATATATATGTTTTTAGCGCGCGTCTACCAATGTCATTTAAATGCAGAGAAATTTATTTTACTAAACATTGTAGTCTAAATTAAATTTATTACAATTTATTGTAGTTTGAATTCTTCTTAAATTAAATCAAATAATTAGTTCTTTAAGTAATTTGAAAAGTTTGTCTTGCTTATTTCTTGTATTAATTATATTTAAAAAATGAAAAACCTTTTATTTTGATGTTTGTTTTTTTTTTTAAATTTTTGTTTTTGTTTTTTTTGAAAAAAAATTAAACATTTTTTGATTAAATATGCTCAAATATGCTCTAATGGAACTGTCAATGCCGAAATAGGCTCTAATGGAGCTGTCAGTTAAATAAATAAATATCATAAATGCTAGCCACGTGTAAAAATCCACAAACGATGAAAAATCTCTAGCCACATGTCTTAATTAACATCATAAAATATCTTTCACATTCATTCGAGTAGTTTTTTAGAAATAAAAAGATTTTTGAGAAAACGAAGGTTTATAAAAACATTTATTTAACAAACAGAACAGGCTATTTCGCTATTTTAAGAAACTTTTATAATAAGTTTTATTGAGTTCTACAATTCGTTTAATATCTAAGCTCAATGCGTATGTACACAACATGTAGGCAGACAGTATATTATATACATACATAGTTTGCAGTCAGTACTTACATAGTCGTAGTTACTCAGGCCCAACATAGGGAGGTTTATAATTGATTAAACTCTCGACTAATTACATCCAGCCCATTAGATTAAAGCTCTTCATAGACAGTGTGATATTCCGATTAAGCTTTTGTAAACGCAGTGTGACGGCCGCCAAGTTCCAGTGAACTAATCTACCGATTGAAGCGCCAGTGGATACATCCAATTATAAATCTGGAACTATTGGTATATTTGCTGTAACGGAATTCTGATTAAAATGGCAAAATACTAATCAGCACAGTTGGATTTACATAGAACACTTGTTTTTGTTTGAATAATTATTTTATATAATATTCTTGCCCTTACAGGTAAAAAACTTTAGTATCAGTACATATATATATATTTTTTAAAGACGGGAATATGGAACACTCATGCATTTACAGATCTGTCACATTCCTTTCTTTACTTTTGACTATTTTCTTCTTAAAAGTAGTCCTTAAATTTAAATATTTGGCTATTGTATCATAAAAATGCAATGTCCTTTTTTATATTTAAGATCAGGTTTATCTGCCTCATGCCTTATAGGTTTTTTTATGCATCCATTGTTTTTTTTTACAATTTTTAATACATAAAAATATAAAGTTTATAACAATATTACACTACAAAATAAAAACAAAAGTATTACGGATAAAATGAATAATATGGTTAAAGGCATAAATAAGTGAAATTTTATTTAAACACTACAGCCCTGTCTGTTTCTTTATTTTGTTCCCTGACAAGTAAAAATCAAATAATTATTGAAAACATGTTACTTGATAGTTAACAATTCGTGATGGTCACAAGGGGTGGTTTTAAACACCTCTTGGTTACATGGTAATGATCCCTTTTTAAGTGTGGTAGTTAACTTTTCCCGCCAGCCTTTCTGCCCCGGGCCGGCAATGGTTGTGGGTTCACCAGTAATAGAGATTGATTGCCACCGAGAGGAAATAATTCCCGGTTGGTGCGTGTATAGCACCAATAGAAGCCTTAACGTTTTAATCTGATTTATTTGCTCTACTCTCCGTCGATAAACGCAACTGATCATAATGTTTTATTTTTAACCAAGAAAATTATATTCAGAAAATATTGATTAAGGAAATTTCCACAAAGACTAATTAAGGAATTCTAAGTAATTCAAAGCAAATACTATTTAAAAAAACAAATGCAGCTATAACGAATCAATAACTCTAAATTTTACAATTTGTCATCTCAACAGAGACGAGAAGTTTGGAAGGGAATATGGAAATCTAAGCGTTTACAGGGCTTATGACTGGTCGTTGGCTGGGTTAAGTGGCCACTGTGTGTATTACAATATTCCCCATTTCACCTAGTATTTGATATCTATACCTGCCAATTATCAGAACTTGTATGTACAGTGAAATCGCGCGACGCTTCACATGTGAACTCTCTTTGTCTTCCATTGAGGAAATTGCTTAGCATTTGAGCAGAAACCTTTATGATTGCAAGAAAGATTCTTAACGAATTATATCACCTACTAAAAAACGCCTGAAGATGACTCATTTGATTTAAATTAACTTAATTTTATTTAATTATTCTTAGTCAGCCAAATAATTTGTCGTTATTGGGAGGACTTAGACGTTAGACAATTATTTTTGCATCGACTATTCATATTGACACTCCAAACTTAACACATATATTGTAGGAAAAAAATATGATTCAACTTACAAATAGAGATGAATTAATGCTGTCATAATAAAAGCTACGAGTTTCAAACAATAAAACCTGACGTATTAAGTTTGTGGGTGAAAACAAACTAAGATAATAAATTGCTGGTCATTTATCCAACGGTGTTAGTTCTCTAAGAAAAATCGAGGTGAAGTATTAAAAAGAATAAAGCTTAACCCCATATGACTCTTAACTGCTTAATTGACGTTGACGAGGGTATAAAACACAAACGGTGCATCATAAATATACTTTCTAGTTAGTAAGGCGAAGGTTCAGAGAGTGTGGCGTATTAGGGTTGAAATACACGCTGTTTTGTGTACGTAAACTAGATTATAATACAATTTTTGAGAAGAAAAATGTTATCCCACGAAAACCCTAAAGTATTTTATAAATATTGATTAACTTAAAGAAATTTTTTGATCATACGTATGCCTGCAAAAAATTGGTAGTTTATTTATGGCTTAATACATTAAAGAGCAATATTTCCCAATATGTTATTTAATCATACTAAGGTCATTTATACAACGACAACAAAAATCTTTTGGTTGTCTGTAAAGTCGGTTTACGGACTATAATTTTACGTGATAGCCATCAGAAAAAATTGATGAAAAATAGCATACTTTTATGAACTGAATTGAATTATTATTACTAAATTATCATTATTTTGTATAATACAAAGCAGGAGTTAATTGAAAATTATTTTTTTTTCATAAATTAACATTTTTTTTGTTTTTTCTTCTTGTGTGCTGCTGTTGTCTCCCTTCTACTCGGACGCATCGGCCGATGGAGTGGAAAAGATAGATGCGTCACAAACCGAACGCTTAGGACGATCGTGCCTCTCTATCGCTTGTTCCGCGCTCTCGCTTGCACACTCGGCTCAGGCGGAACGTAACAATGAGTCATGCTTTTTCATGTGTGCAGCCGGCGTTCATCGATTTATTAGACGTTATCACGTCAAAAATAAAAGTGCTGTATATATGTATATGTACATGTACATTGTACATCCACCGGGTTACGGTCAACATATATATGGTAATTAGCCATTTACGTCGGGTTCACCAGATAATACGATTTCCGTGAATATATTTCAGAAAAGCATGCCGATTGTTTTTGCTCAGTTTTCAAAACACCTTTAATATCCCGTCATCTCGTATGTCCAAAATGAATGAGTAAAAATATATATCAACGCGCAACTCCAAATGGCTTTAATCCTCGTTTGTGCTACGAATACCTATAAATATGCATAGTTCATACATTAATAGTGTTTGTAATTACCTAAGTGGCTATTTGTCTTGTAAACTTGCAAACAAAAACTTCCACTAATGCTCTGTTAATGGGGTGTCCTCTGTACGCGAGACGTGATGACCTTACTGTTTCCGTTCACGAATAAAAATGGAACGAAACAGAAGAACTGTAAATACATGTACTACGAAATTTATGATCAGACACCCTCGCAAATTTAAGTAATCCGGAACACTTTAGTTTTTCTTCGTTTTTCTTTTTGTAACTGTAAATACTTAAGTGGAAAGTTTAAAAATAGGTTTTGTTGATCAAAAGTATATTGAAGAATTTCGAATATGACGCATTTTTCTTATAAAAGCCTAATCATACTTTTAAAAAGTTTATTTTGAAATGTGTATTCTTTTCCCAGTGCTCTAAATGGTTACAAAATTCTAATCATTTGTTTTGTTAAATTTGATGAAAATTGTGCATTTAAAATTCTAATCAATGCAATTATTTGTATTTTTAGAACATTTTCAAGAGTCCAATACATTTTGACAAGGAAAACGTTGAAATTGATTTACGTTTAACGTTACTGGTACTTAAAATACCTTATTTTTTAACATCTTAAATTCTGATTTTAGACTAAAAATGATTATCTTATTTTGAAATTTTAATAATTTATTAAAAATAAATGCTTTCGTTGCTTTATTTTCAAGTTTGTTTTTCAATTTTAACCAGAAGTTGAGTTATCAGTGGCCTCCTGTTGTTTATCTAAAAGTTTCCGCCTTCGCCAGCAAATTGATTCCTTTCCCTAAATTTCCGATTATGAATGATGGCGTGTCCGACGGCGAAAACAAGATAAATGATCCGGTAAGCAGATGTTTTGTCCCCGTATCGATATACAACATAGTGCCTTGCGCACGGTAGCTGGTAGTGATGCCCGGTAATGAAGATTAACTTGGCTAGGAGCGAAAGAGACTAATTAGCGAGAGTGGTGGACCCGCCCCCGCCGTGCGCCACCCCTTGCATCCTCCCGCTACAGTCGGGAATACCACCCTCTGCTGTTAAGCCCCTATTGCACGATCAGTAAGTAAAATAAACAATACATAAAATAAATTTAAAATTCTACTTTCTAGTTTCTAGAACAGTTATATCCGACTGTTTAAGTTCACCGAAATTGAAACATTCGGGTATCAATATTGATATATCATCATTTTACATTAATATTCTCAAAATACACACAAACTTTTAATCCTAAAGGAGTCAGCTGTTATTATTATAATTTTAAAAAAAAAACTTTATTTTCAATATAATACATAAAAGAAAACAATACATGTCCTACTGAATTGCCTACTGCAACTCGTCAGTAGGTGCATAAATACAAATTCAACTAAAAATAAAAAGTACACAATACATATCCTAGCGCACAAAAAAATTAAAATACATATAAATAAAAATACAATTCTAAAACTCCATATAATAAATCGCGCAACCAAGCAACCAAGTTCTCAGCACGCGTTTTTCTTTTAAGCTTGAAAAATTAATTATTTTTTTAATACTTCTTGGTAGCATGTTGGTAGGTGAAATGTTCTCTTACCATACTTGTTATTATATTTAGGGAGAACTTATCCTTCAGCACTCGTAAAACGAGTATTGTAAACATGCACCGGTCTGTGTTTATACTCAGTGGGAGATGCGTGCTGAGATATTAATTTGGACCATAATAACGCCTTAACAGATAAAATATTTACAGACTTATATAATAAGGATATCGAAACATCGTGTCTCTGATAGTATAGATGTTTTTTAATTAATAATTTGACCATCGAATTTTGTAAAATTTGAACGAATTTAATATTGGAATCACACGAAAAAGCCCAAGAAGTTATAGCATATCTTATAATTGATTCGGCCAGCGACAAATATATTATTCTTTAAGTACTAGCAGGGACATAATATTTCAATATGTACAATTTACCTACAACTAATCTAAGTCTATTGGATAGCTTTTGAATATGTACATCCCATTTAAAATGACAATCTATAGTTAATCCTAAAATAAACAAATTCATTAATATTTTTCTAATCTATCACATTTACATGGTTGTAGTATATTCTGATGTATGCAGTTGAAATGATGAGAAATAATACATGGTTTCGTATCAAATTTAATATTTGGCGATCTTATATGGAGTAATTTAGTTTTTTTTTGCATTAGTAATCAGACCTACATCATGTGACCATCTTAGTAATGATGTAAAATCTTTCTGCAATAGTTCTTCAGCCTTTTTTAGGTCTTGATGAGA
>JAGVSP010003305.1:0-73729 GCA_022494985.1 Micrasema minimum | reverse complement strand
AAAGCAAAAATAACATTTAACTTTTATACGAAATCAAATTTTTTAAATACGATAGTTAACTGTGTGAAAAAGCAAACCACACAATATAACTTTTATAAAGAATAAATACTTTCAACATTTTATTATTAAATTTGAGCTGTTTATTCTATTCCCAGATGAAATGTGAGTATAGTTATAAGCTTCGTATTTGCAAAGCTGTTTCGCGAAGAAATTCACACTAGCTGAAATATCACATGAAACGGAAAACTGAAAGTTGCACGGTGGAAGGGTGCGGAGGCGGGAGCGGGGGCGGGTGTCAGCAAGGGCGGGAAATACAAGTCGAAGAGTTTTCCGGTCACACGGGGATCCAGAAGAAGAGGGTTGAGTAGGCACTAAGAACTGAGTTTAGTATTTGAAAAACATGCCACACCCACGAAAAAACATTCCAAGAAATATCTATATAAAACAGTATATTACGGTTATGATGCGTCTATGACATCAATTATTAAAACTTTTTCGATAATTTACGAATCACCTTTACCTTCATATAATAAATGCAATTTATCTACACGTAGATGCGTTAGTAATCGCAGTGTTGAGCATACATTATTTAACTATTTTTTTAGAACTAACACGATTTAAATTCACTCTCTTCTTGTTAATATTTATTTATGTACCTTATAACAATACTAACAATTCTTTAAATGGGCGTAGAAATCGGATTCCTTACCTGTAACAATGTAACAAAATATTATTATTATTATTTATAATATTAAATTTTATCAATAATGTATCGTTTAAAAAGTATTTTTAATCATTCATTAGGTTGGAATTTATTATGTAGAGCTCCATATTATTATATTATTAAATTAAAACGATTTTGGTTTTATTTTTTTTGTGACAGCTGTTTTTTCTTGTCAGGGTATTTTCAAACTATTCAAGTTCGAAACACTCAGTAAATAAAAATAAACAAATATAACCAAAAACGAGTTCGATTTAGGTAAATAATATTTTTAATGTAAATGTAAAGTTACTACCCCTTAAATGGTAAATTGGAGTACCTAATATAAAAGCTTTGGAGATCAAATATACCTATGTGTTTCTTTTAATACAGATTTTTTTAAATTTTATTTCTTCGTCTTTATTATAGGTGTATTTATGACATCTAAAACTACTAGGCTAACTTATTCGCTCCTAGTGGTGCATAGGGAGCTGCATTTGAACAAAACAGTGAATTTTGACAATTTTTTACGCTTCAGACACAGATATGTTAAATAATGATGTAATATTGATTTTAAAAACCCTTCATCAAAATTTCATTATTTGCAGTTTAGATGTGTCAACTTGAACAATCAAAGATACGTTTTATTATTTACATTCGACAATTCAAAGTTTTACAAATTTATTTGTTTTGAGGCCTAAGTCGTCTCGCATTACGGGTTAAAGGCAGCTCACGCGTGTCCGGGACGTCTCTACCACCTGTCACATCAGTATACCCGCGTCCTACCGCACGCTAGTTATCGACAACATGGGTATCATATCGTGTACACCTGGGGCCTGATGCTGAAGCCTTTCGACATCAAAGTAGAGCATGAACGGGTTAATAATATTTTTATTAAAACGCTTGATAATCATAACGAGCGTTTAAAAATGTTTTTATTTTGTCACGAACGTAAATACATAGCTGATAAAGAAATAATAAATATTATTGATATCCCAACAGAGAGAGAAACTCTGGAAACGACTGTGGGTTATCTAGGCGTTTACAGGGCTTATGACCTGTTATTGGCTGGGTTAAGAAAATGCTTTGCAATCTTCTCAACAGATGACACCAGCATAGAAAAATTCTGTAAAGTGGAATGACGAAGACGATTTTAAAATATATAGTAGTTCCGAAATTTGTCATATATGGTTATCAGATGATGGGCGGAATGGGGAATGTTGTAGTTAGGTCAAGTGGCCACTTAACCCAGCCAATGATAGGTCATAAGCCCTGTTGACACCTAGATAACCCAAATTCGTTTCCAGAGTTTCTCTGTATCTGTTGGGATATCAATAATGTCTGATATCAGCCCAGCATGGGTATAATCCAGTAATTTGTCTACAAGTATTTGTATTCATTTAAAAAAATGTTGTTTTAAAAAATAAATAATTTGATAACTTACTAAGTGCCAGTTTAGCTTTAAGGGAATGTTAAAATATCGTAGAAATTGAGTATAATAAAGCAGAAAGCTAAGCAAAGGTGTCATCAGCGCCAGCGCCAGCGGTGTGATAGCTAAGATAGTGATTTTTTTAAATTTTCCTATTTTTAAGAGGTTTGTATGTACTGTGATTTAACATTGGGTGGATTTAGACTTTCTACCTTGGGTATTGTTATTTATCGCCTTATCGTATATAAATACAATTTTACATATATTGAGCCTTAGAAAATTTCTAATAAGGTAAAGCAAAAGACAATTTTATTCTTGTTAATTATGTGCAAAGGAAAATGATACCAAGTGACATAATAATTATACTTAAGTTTCATTTTTTTTTGTGAATATATGTCGCTTAGTAACTTTTTCCTTTCCTTCATCGATATGTAGGTACTCATGTTTACCAACAGACAAGACTAATATCCTATGAGTGATTAAATGCAACAGTCCATCACAAGGTCCCTGACCTCCTGCAAAATCAGCGAGAGTGTGAATCAATTACACAACCTGCCAATTATACGATCACTCCTACCTTGTGGCCGCGGGGGAGGAGTGGGGGAAGATGGAGGGTGACAGGGGAACCATTACTACGTCATCATGGCCGCCATTGATTTACGAGAATAGTCCCCGGGCGCTACCGGATACTTTGGTAAACAACGATCTGCGGAAATACTCAAAGACCATCCATGTAATTTATGACAGCCGTTAGAAATAATGGCGCTCAAAATGTTTTGCTATCAGGGCCTATCATCAAAAATGCGGCTGACCAAAATTTCACAGCGTAATAAATTTATCAAAACTTTAATTCGGCAACTTCGTTATTTCTTTCAGTTGTTTAGCTGTAACCTTGTTTTCATGGCCTTAACTCAGCATTAGTTCCACAATTTGCCACCGAACACGAGATAGTGATTAAAGCTTCGTACTTCTTGTATTCAAAATTATTTTGATTTTATCTGTGTTGATGACGTGTAATTGAATATTTTTAAGGAAAAAAGTTTTTGAAAATATTAAAATTTAGATATTAAAAAAAAAAAAAAACATTTGAGTTCTTCTGATATACCTAAATATTTCAGTTTTGGGACTGCTTTCAAATAGTCGGAAATAACTGTGCCAGAAAGCAGGAACAAATTGTGCTGGAGTGGAATTCGAACCTTGAGATTCTAATCCGGAGTCCTCGAATCTACCACTAGACCACAACCCGGTTCCCACATTACTATCGCGATAAAAATATTGAGGCATTAGTAGATTGCATAATGATAAACATTAATTAATCAGTATTTATCATAATCTGACAACTGATGCAATATTATTTATTATATATATTTTATTTAAACACCCCCTCAACAGGCTAGGAGGCCCAATTACAAAGGGGTTTGAAAAAAATACTTTTTGTGTTCTCACCGGGAATCGAATCCGGAATCTCTGTTTTGTGAGTCCAGCGTCTTAACCAATACGCTACGGAGGCCGCCAATGTATCAAAATACCGCCAAATTTTTTATACAATAATTAGGTATGAGGTATACCTATATCATCAATCTGCACATTCACATCATGTACATTTAAATGTAGTATTTATGTACAAAATGAAAAAGACATCTGTATTTAATGATGTAAAATAAAATCGGTTGAATTTTCCGAAATGGCTTTGACCATTATTGAAAATTACCTTCTGATATTATTTGTTGTAAATTTTATCTCAACAAGAATAAATATTTACCTCACGTTTTGAATAAGTAATGAATGTAATAATATTATTACACCTCGCTATTCGGTGATTGATCATATCCCCGAGAAATTTTATGCCTTGGTAATACAAACATTATAATATTATTTTAATACATTATGGATTGTATTATAATTCACTGAAATGGGAACATAATGTAGTTCCAGAAGAATTTAACACTTGGCTGTCAACATCAATAATGTTTAGTCAATATTCATGGTTACGTAATATTAAACTAATTACTTAAATAAACCTTAACATATCGTAAATATTTTAAGTTATTAATAAAAAATGTTACTATGATATTTTTTGCATTATCGACCAAATTAAGAAAGGGTTTTTACAGTGGTTTGGTCATGTAGAAGGAATAAGTGATAAAAGAATGGCTAATATAAATTATAATGAAAGTGTAACTGGATGTAGATGTCGAGGAAGACCGATAAAAACATATCGTGATCAAGTGCAAAAATAACTTGAAAGTGGACATGAGAAAAGTTGATATACTTGGCGTGCGCGCACGACAAAATGTATGAATGTGGAGGAAGCGAGGGAAGTGTGCCATAACAGAGCGTATTATTCTTTATTCTCTCTGCCCTACCCTCCAGAAAAATGGAGTAATGGTTACTTAATGGTGCAAATAATAATTTGTTC
Source organism: Micrasema minimum (assembly GCA_022494985.1). Classification (NCBI taxonomy): domain Eukaryota; kingdom Metazoa; phylum Arthropoda; class Insecta; order Trichoptera; family Brachycentridae; genus Micrasema; species Micrasema minimum. The sequence continues at coordinate 69,181 of JAGVSP010003305.1, read as the reverse complement.
AAACTCTTTTGTCTCTGCTCTGAAAAATATCTGTCAAAGGCAGCCGGCCTGCTGACGCACCTTAATTTTTTTCTATAATTACAATCACACTTGTCCGCACCAAATATCCTAATGTCAATCTTCTACGCCCTCTACTGCGCAAACAAACATCGTCCTGCTCCATCTGAAGCATGGCCACGAGGAAGTCAATTCAGGTTAGCAGGAAACCATTTCATTTGCTTGTATCCTGATATTTTCTTGCTTGATGAGATATTTTGCTTGCCCTGTGCTAAGCCGTTCCCCACATAAATGCTTGTGTAAGGGGAATCCACATTTTTCCTTCCTTCCTTATATCCTAGATAACGTTGCTAGCCCTAATATTATTTCATTTGTGATACCTTGGACTGGTAGTGAAGCGATCATCTTACCTTTTTGTAATAAAATGATCAAGATACACTGCACTTGGTGTAGCGATGTAGTGCCCTATTGCACTATAAGGTTCGAATAAGGAAAAGTAGTAATAGCAAAAAAATATTTAGTAATCTAATCCAACAAAAATGACTGTTTAGGCAAATATTTTATTTATGAATGCCTTATCGGCTTTGTGGTTAAACAGGGTGTAACAAAACCCGATGTACAAGCGGGAAACTTGTGAAACTCTACATATGGATATTATTTATTTGACTAAATACATGATATTTTAACCATTTTCTAAAAATTTCGAAAAAAAAAAATCTGTTTCGTACTCAATTTTCTCGAAAACTAAGGATCATTAAGAAACAAATTTGTCCCACAAAATCGACTCCAAACATTATGTAGATTCACTGGTTTCCGCTTGTACATCGCGTTTTGTTACACCCTGTAGAAGTATTAATTCAATGTGGAGGTACATCGAACTTGTGTACAATGCCCTGTTCATTTTACGGGAGGATAAAATAAAGTAGTAACATAATTACGTAAAACAGTACCCTTACGTCATTAAAATTAATATTACATATAATTTTTTCGAGGTTATGTTTTTTTTTTTTTAAAATCAAGGTTAATTAAATAAGTGAACATTAGTGGGTAAAGTATTTAAGAAAAATATTTTTTTAATAATTTTCACTGTTCATCTACAAAGGTAAATATTTATTGTTAACAATAAACAACCAAGCAAATTTCTATAAATTTTAAAGAAAAGCAGTGAGGTTATTTTTGTCTATCATATTTCAGGGTGTCAAAATAAAGGTATATTTCAAAACACAAATTTACCTTGCTCACCTTAGCACGCCAAGGTGTAGGGGTGTTCTTTTGAAATATTTTACCTTACTGAAACGATTTTTTATTTTTAAATAATTATTTATGCTCCAAAGCGACGTGGATAAAATACCCGCCTAACTTTGGCGGAACGAGCAAAATGTTTTTTTTTTAATTAACAGAAAAAGGTTTGTAGCCTTCGAGGGTAGGAATATAAAAGTAAAATGAAAATTAGATCAGGTTTGAAAAGAAGACACCGAATATCTATATTTTTTTCTACGGGTCTTGTAATTGTTTTGGAAGAAGTTACTCCGCCTTTAGATGAAAAAAGTAATTGGAAATGTTGTTCCGTGTAATAATACACTGTAAATCGTGAGTGTTCAAGGGGAAATAATTCAATCAATATCTCAAATTTCAAGTCTTACAATATATAAATGAGTTTCTGGTAGATTGTTAAGGTAAAAATAAAAATAATTTTAATGTATTGTCTTGATTAAATTTGTAGAAATAGTGTAGGTTGATTTGACCGCGTGGGGTGTAAATGTTAAACGTGACTCACGTACCTATCGCACGTGACGTGAAATTTACTAAATTCGTAGAACACTCATCGTAAGAAGTGGGTTAGTATTGCGAATGAAATCTATAATATAGACCACTCTTTTGACGTGATAACGTCTAATAAATCGATGAACGCCGGCTGCACACACGAAAAAGCATGACTCATTGTCACGTTCCGTCTGAGCCGAGTGTGCAAGCGAGAGCGCGGAACAAGCGATGGAGAGGCACGATTGGCCACGTTCGGTTTGTGACGCATCTATCTCTCTTCCACTCCATCGGCCCACGCCTTCGAGTAGAAGGGAGACAGCAGCAGCACAAAAAACACAAAAAACAAAAAAAAATGTTAATTTAGGGAAAAAATTGTAATTTTGAATTAATTCCTGCTTTGTATAATACAAAATAATGATAATTAAGTAATAATAATTCAATTCAATTCATAAAAGTATGCTATTTTTCATAAATGTTTTCTTATGACGCTATCACGTAAAATTATCGTCCGTAAACCGACTTTACAGACAACCAAAAGTTTTTTTACTAGTTTAAAGAAACCTAAATCGGATTTTTTATAAAAAATATGATAAAGTAGATGAAAGTTTAATGATTTAGTGTAGAGTTGCGTGAATAAGTAATAAAATATGTTTAAAATATGTGGTTATTTAATTTTATTTGATTGCCTTGCTTCTGAAACAAAAATATTTAATTTTTTTCTGTAGCCTATATTTGTGAAATTATATTGGAAAAGACGTGAAAATTAGTGGCCTTAAAAAAAAAATTGTGGAATAATTCATTCTTACATCAAGATTTCAAAATGGTGACTTATTTTTGTATTAAAGTAATACTAAAAACGATTATAATTTTTTGTCCTTCAGAGATTTCCGCCCAAAATTAAACAATTTTAAATTTAAGTAGGTTAGCAGATATGCTTTAATTAAGTAAAAGAATAAATGGATTAAAAGACGCACCCATCCATAAATCGGTTTTACTGAGCAAATCCTTTTTTGTGGGAAAGGATATTAATTTTATCAGAAAGGATTATCGTATTAAAAAGAAAAAATATCAAATTAAACGCGTAATTTTTAATTCGCGTAGAAAGAACACAATTTTAAGAAACCAGTAATTTTTTTTTAAAAAATCATCTGTTCAAATATATTCGATACATTCTATTTTTTCCTATAAAAATTGTTTGCCAAACAAGTTTTTCTTCCAGTATTTTGTGGAAACTATTGAGATTTTATTTCAGTTTATTATTTCTTCTTCTTCCTATAAAACAGCCTATTGGATCCCATCGATAAAGATATGAGTAAAACTATTATTCTTAGTAAATATTTTTAAAATATTATTTTAAGAATAACAATTTCTATGCTTTTTACTGACAGCTTGAAGAACTTGCTGAAGTTTCCTGGTCAAGTTGCTATAATTTGTTGATAAAATTTAATTCCACAAATATCAGAGCCCAAAGTTTGGAAACTAACATGTAATTAACCTTATTTATGGTGTTGGTGTTGAAAGACGTGGGTCAAGCGAGGGTCAGGGGTGAAGTTAGGGGTTTAATTTGGCGTATTATAATTTAAATTATTAAAAGAAACAAACTTTTTTTATAAATTAATTTAACGAACAGTTAAAATGAATAACTATCATGTTAGTGCTTCTAGTTAGTCCCCGTTCATGTCCCATAGTTGAGATGGTTTACATGTGTACATACGTACGTAAGACATAATCGTTTACTCGTCCACTGCTCAGGTACTTACATATGGTCACATTCAATATCTAACAAAAGTGAACGTTTATTATTACGCTCTTCCTGTATTTGGCACATATCCTAGGGCCAGTGGTGTAGTGACATCCGAATACTGTTAATTGTAATTTTTATCGTGTTAGGTTCGTTGTATGGATATGCAAACAAATTAAAAATATGTATTATGTCAAAATATCGACATTTTGTGATACGTCTATGATGATAATCAGTGAATTATATCATATTATTATTAGTCATATACGTGATATATCATAATTTCTCTCAATTTTAACTCCCACTCCCTATTCACATCCGTTTCCTTCATAAAAAAATGTATGTAATTTATATATCTAATTTTCTTTTGTTGTTAGTGATAAAGATCTTTCTGCGAAAACCAGTAATTAGAGCTTTTTCAGTCAACATGATATATCCTTATCTTATGTGTTATTGTTTTCTGTTGGTTTTCTAAATAAAATATGTACATATGGATACGTTAGTGATTTTGCGTTTACAGAGCATGTGCCAAATCTTTCTAGTTATTTTCAATATTTGAATTATGTAATGTAAAAGCCCTTTGGGCGTGGATATTATTAAAATAAAATAAAATAAATAAATAAATAAATAAATCCTAGCGGATCTCAAAATACGGGACAGATATTTTAATATCTTAATATTTTTTCTTGTACGTATGATTTTTCGCAAGTTTTCAACAAGTAATTTTTCCAAAGTTTCGGAAAGCGGCTTTATTTAAAGCTAAGCATTTCTAGCAAAAGTACGGGAGTATTCATTAGGTACGGTAGAACTTTTAATGATCACGTTTAAACGTGAAGGCGGCATTAGAGTTATACCAATTGATAGCTACCTGTTTGCGCAACGAGCAGGGCCTAATCTTCTTGTTAAAATCACATCATGATATCGTCTAATTACAAGGGTACTCTGGATCAAATGCGTTTTTCATGCGTAACGTCGTGCCTCGGGTGTGTTTAGGCAAACGTGTGTAGGGGATAATCGGGTAATAAGAGCCAGTTGGAAATAATAATAAATAATAATCACTACTGGGATCATGAATTTATCTACTCGGAGATAAAAATCGACCCTGTATTTATGAAAATCCATAGATAAATGCTTGTTTGACCTCGTATTAACCTTATATCGACCTAATATCGACCTTACATCTACTTCTTATAGACTTATATTTAAATAAAAATACATTGATGATCAAATGTTTTTGTATTCTCTTTTTATAAAAAGCCTGTATAGGCGTGTATAATGAATAAAATAAAATAGAATAAAAAAAAACAATAATCAGAAAAAAGTGAAGACTTAGGTTTAATACAAGAGAATTATATTTGTTTTTTTTTTAATAAAAAATCATTAAATAGTGCATGTTTTAAGTGATTATTTTTTGCAATTAATTTTATCTCAAAAAGATGTTTTTATTTTACATAAAAAAGTACAGGTATGTTTTCGCTTAAACGAGGTTTCGATCTATTTATATTTTATTCTAAACACTGATCTACAGTTAAAGTTATTCCTTTTGACATACCTACAGAGTAACATCTGTCTATACATTCCATTAGCTATCTACATTCACTTCTTCGCTGCCATGGCGACCGATATATTGGGATTAGACCTCTAAAACGGCACCCGTAAAAGAAAATACATCACCCAAATCAATCAAAGATGGCCTACTGCTTCAATCTTAACCTGTGTGGAAAATCTCCAATATTGCCTTAGGGAAGATGAAATATATTTTAGTAACTTGAATTTCAATAAATACAGGATTGCGTGATTGTCTGTTTCGGTTACTGATCCGTTGTTTTTTATTATAACAAAATACGGAAACCTTTTGAAGTGTTTGCTTATTATCTTCTAGATCAATATCTGGTTTCACATCCACCCCTGGGCGCTATGTAAAAACGCTTCTGTATTTAATTTTATCAACTTACACAGACTGTATAGTTTTTTAAACGTTAATACCTCTTCATTACTGTATAATTTTCGTGATACCCATATTTTACTCGTGAGTAATTAATTAAAAATACATATTGATTTTACTACTACTTTCCCTTATCCGTACCCAATGGTGCATAGGGCACTGCATCGGTACACCAAGTGTAGTGTATCTTAATCATTTTAATACATGAAGGTAAGATGATCAGTCTCTCGCTTCAGAACCAGTCCAAGATATCACACATGAAATATTAATATGAAAATCACATGTAAATAAATATTTCATATTGACCCCCTACGGGAATCGAACCCGTGACCTCATGCACGGTAGCCAAATGCGCTACCACTACGCTACGAGGCGGATTTATTTTAACAATACTTATAATATGATTGTATCATTGCTCGATTATATTAAATTGAACCTTTCCATGTGTTTACCTTTGTGGTATCTGAGTTGACAAATTATACTACGGAACTTTAGTGTATAGTAAATATTGAGTCATAAACTATGTACTGAGTACTATCTTTTTTTTTACAGTGTAATATGTTTCAGGAATAGAAACATTGTTATTTATGTGCCAATACCCGTTCCACATTATAAATTTTGTGTACGTACTTTACTATTTTTGAATTATGCTTTTAGTGGTGATACAAAATACACAGTCTTTTTCATCAAAATATCGTGTTGTACCTAAGTTAGATATCCAAGTAACAGTAAGCTTATTTAAGTAAGGAAATGAATTTGGAAATCTCTAGAAACGCCTAGGATTTAGTTCGTTACAATCGTTTATATCCTCCGGCTCAGTAAAAATTTATCCTTAGATATGGCTCGTATTAGTTTAGTCCGTGCTTTTAGTTTTTCTACAAATACAATATGTTCTCTTTTACGAAGAAAAAATGTTTTTTCCTATAAAAGGAATATTTAACATGACTAATATTTAATGTCTTGCCGGTGTATTTTTTGTTTGAATGGTATATAATATTTACCCGAAAATGGCGATTTTTCTAGAATTTTTAAAAGGTCTATTTGATATCAAATATTAATAATCTCTAGTAGACCCGATTTAAAACCAAAGCAATGTCTCGCACAATTAAAATTTTACCCATTGACCTTGCCATTAAATACATTAAAACTTATCTAATCGATGTGGCTTGCCATTAAATAAATTAAAACTTATCTAATCGAACATTCTATCATACTTAATTATGCTGATCAAAGCACATTTATGGATTTACTCTTGGTAATTAATTTATTCGAATCACCCAAGGCGCAACGCTTTGAAATGCAAATTCAATTTGATTCAGTAGATATTCCGAATATCTATTTTCTCCCAAAATTCAAGATGTTATTAAGAACAGTTAGTCTGTAACTACTGTTAATTAAGTGGTCGATTCACAGTTTGGTCGGGGGAGAGGAGGTTGGGATGGTGATGGGTTGGTACAGGGTTAGTACTGAGTTGGTACAGTGTTCTACATAGCAAGAGCTAGCAGGAAAACGTTTCGAAAGGTAAACTAGAAGTTACTAATATAACCTTCATTTTAGATATAACAGCTAAGGAATTTTCTTATCAATAAAATTCACATGCCTAAAAGGTTTTTTTTTTCCGCAAATTCAATGCAAATTTTTACTCCTCGCGGCAGCCAACGTTAAAACTACGAAATGAAAACTGACTCGAGAATATGCACGGGAGCCTATTAAAAACGCGCAGCGGCAGTATGTAATATTCATACTCTGTGCTGCTTACCTAAGCAAACCACTCACGCTGCGCTGTTTAGATTTAACAATATAGGTTATGTTACAATATGTCTTATGGATCATCAACATTTTTTTCAATATATACTAGTACAGCACACCCCTGATGCATGGTCGGTGTATGGTTGACGCGGGGGAGGTGTGGGTGGTCCAAACCACAGTTGATTGCAGCCGCCTAAATGGGCCCCAAGTGCGGTGCGCCGAGGACAAATTGTCGCAATTAATTAATATGCACACATCTTGAGCGCCAACCGCTCTTCAGGTGGCACACAGTACACATTACAGGATGTTTAACAGTGCGATCATCGGGAATTAATTATTATCATAATGCACTTTGGCTACGATAGTTAAATACACGCCATCTGATATAAGCATTAGAAATATTGTCAACAATTTGTTAATATATTATGTCCGCCTTGTGGCATAGTGATAAGAGTATTGAGCTACTGTGCATGAGGTCGTGAGTTCGATTTCCGACGGGGTCAATGGTTCCGCCCTGGCGAGGCTCTCTGGTAACTTCGTCCAAACGAGGACTGGAAATATGGAAGGACTTACCAGAGCTGGGACTCAACAGGAACAGGAACAAGAAAAGACGAACGAAAGACCACCAGGAAGTGGTGAAGTATCATTGGAAATACTATGGAAACATCACGGGCGCGGACACAATCGAGGAAACGCCCAGCGCACTATTTCACTTTGAAACGGGGTTTTACGGGTTTATAGAACTTTGAGGGTTCGCTTGGAGGGGGACCTCGAAGGGAATTCATTATAATATATGATAATAGGATTTCACTAAGAAGATTGAAGGATTCCCAAGTGTAGTTTGGTACTGGCTGCGCGGAGCAATAAAACGAGACTGACTCTTGTCAGAAAACAGGTGACCAAAGGATATCGGATGAAGGTAGGACAATAATTTTTGGAACCAAACCTACCTATCACTAGAGGTATTACATTGGCCAAACCAGTCAATGTGAAATACTTATTTAATTTTGTTTTTTACCCAAAAATACACCGTGGTCTAATTCTGAAGAGAATGACTTATTATTTTGCCTTCATGTAAATAATGATCAAGATAAACTATATTTGGTGGACCAATGCATTTTCTTATTAAATGTTGTGTGAGATATTATATTCGTAAAATTTACGTCAGAATTCATTTCCAAGAAGCCAATTATAATAAAGAAGAGGTATTTGTTGTTTTCTAGCTAAGAATTGAAAACGTTCAATCAGTCAACAAAATTACTTCTCAAGTACAAAAACCGACATCATGAGTTTCTAATAACATGTCGCCAGTCAAACCTAATAGATAATATGACCTTTCTTTTGATTCGTAAAAATAAGTTTTACAAAATGTTCGAATTGCTTTAGAAAATCTTCAAACGGTTTTTTTATAGAGTGGATCGCTGTCGTAATTGATAACATTTTACCGTTCTAAGGAGATTTCGCCGTCCCGAGGGCACACTAAGCCCAAAAATATCGAAGGTCTTTACGGAGCAATCAATACAGTTTATTGCGAGGCAGAGGCGTCTTCTTATATAGTGTAGAGAAGGTTGGGAAAACGAAACAAATAATGATCAGACATTGCGTAATTTTATCCAAATTTCACGCAATTTTCTTCCGAATAGAAATAAGCTACCATGTCAATTTTGTAACTTCACAAGGCGATAAAACAATTTTTAAAAAAGAATATGAAAATTTTAAAAGTTTTTTCTCCATTCCGTAATTAAATAGTCGTTTTGTATATTTAATAGGTATGTACCAAATATGTACATTAATTGATATGTCAATGATTCATAGTTACATTTAGAGAGGTCGTCAAATATAATTTATGTAAGTCAACTAAAAGTCAGTATAACCTTCACATTTACTTGAATAATCTGTAGGTATTTTCACACAAACAATATACATATTATAACGTATACATAACTTGACTTTAACTACTTGGGAAGCTTACATTTGAGGGTGAGACAATTTTATTACCAAAAACATTACCAAAGTTTTCTTAATATTTTTTCCAGGGTTTTGTTATGTGGAAGTTGCGCAAACTTACCGACGAGTTAAAAGTTCTAAATGGCGTATAACTTCAGTAGAGTATATGTGTATATAGGTATAATCCGAGCTGGCCCAGATCTCTGTTCTTCCAAGTTACGTCTAGCGCCGACAGCTAAGCTTTAAGATATATGTATCCCGGAAAGCTCGTTTTCTTCCATCAACTGTCATTTTATATGATTTATTGTATGTAATTAAGTTGCCCATTTCTGACTGACTCACATAAACCGCGCTACGGAGATGTTACCCTGGTAGTGAGTTTCCTAGACTTGGCCGTAGTTCCTCTCCCATATTTATTGGATGATATATTTCGCTGCTTTCATTGAAATTTCTTCAATACATCTTCAGAGATAGACATAAATAATGTGTTTAGACTACAATGCGATTTTTTGTTGAGGATTTATCTAGATCAAAGGATTTCGTAGGCTCCTCTGACTGTAAATCATTCTGGTTTTTTATTTATATTTCAATTTCATATTTTCCTCTTGTAGTCTTTCAATTTCATCTAATGCACGTATTGTTAAAGTAAATAATTGTTTTGTGTAACGCTTTGTGTATATATTTTTACAATAAATTAAATTCAAATAATGCATTATTTTAAGTTCTAGAACATTAAACAAGACCAAATCTACTTTACTTCAATACTAAAAAGTGCAGGGATTTAGAAACATTATATTTTTGATATCACTATCATTTGGCGCACGCATGAAGACATTTTTATCAGAGCATAACAGTATCACAAAAGAAAAACTTTATGTTTTACTTCAAATAATAAAATAATTTTTAAAAAAACAATTTGACTGCATAAATATGCATACAATTCAATATAAATAACTCAATCGATAAACCAATTTAACGCATACCTACATTATATTTCATACAATGAAACTCAAACAAAAAATACGAGTTATGTAGATTTTCGTATTTTCAGAACAATAAATCAATCATCAGAATTCCTGTCTCGACCCTCGTAACCCTTACTCTGCCATTACAACTGACATACATTGTCTATAGGTGACCTATGACCTACCACGTGACACTGTTTTCCAAAAATACATCTATATTATTCCCCCGAAACCAGTCCATATAAATACTCTAAAAGGAAAAGGGACGCTGCTTTGGTCCAATACGAGAAAAAAACGCTAGGCTTAATTCATTTTTTAAATCAATAAATACCTAAATTAAGAATTAATATGATATCTAAGTTTAAGCAGTACTCTTTTCTTATTCCAAATATGTGTGTATCTTATTTGTAAAAAGCATAACATGTAAAACAAAACGGTAAAAAACTTCAAATATGTATATATTTTATGTGTCTATATTTTTCTCTGTACATGTATCAAAATTTTTCCGTAGCTTAATTTTTTCAAGCTTATATAATACCTATATGATTGTGTTAATATAAAGTCTTACGACACTGTTAAGGTGATACATGTATTTATGATATTATCATGTAGCTAAAATCCCGTATGGGCGCTTAAAAATTTATAAATAAAGAGTCACTAGCTATCATTATTCATAAATTATATATATTTTTATAAAGATATATTACTTGTCAATCATAACCTAGGAGCATAATCGTATTTAAATTTTAAAAATAAATTACCCGTATATATTATATTTGATTATATAGAACTGTTTATTTGATCTGTGAGCGGCAAAAAAATACTTCTTCGAACTTAGATACTCATACTAAGGGTTGAAAAAAAGAGGCAGAATTTGACTAACTTCAATAATTTATTTGTTTTTGTGTTAATAGACAACAAACTTGTTAGGTATGCAATCTATAATAACCTGACAGATATTTTAATTATGATGATTCCGTTCTAATCAGACTTTTTGATGCAACGAAAAATTCACTAAGCACAGTCTCGGAGTTTGCGCCTTCTGTAGTGGAGTAGGTACTTACCGTAAATTTTGATAATTGTAACATTACTTACCTAAACAAAGTGAAAGTTATAGCTCCCAGATCGGAGCATGAAGCCAACGAGACACGGAACGAAGCCTCTCTTGGCTCCGTCTTGCTTAACTCAATTTGCGAAGTCAAACAGGCGCCCGCCAGCCAATTATAAAGTTAAATCGTACTAAGTTGCTTGCTGAAAATATCAGGGGCAGTAGTGCAGAGTAATAGCTCAGAAATTTTACAAGTAATAAGCGTAGATTAAACAGAATGAACATAATGATGATGATGATGTTTATACAATATTTATCATCATCGCCAGTCCTTATGCATATGGATTCCACAAAGTATCTCTAAGCCAAGCGTTCTGTAGCTGATTTCCGTGCTTCCTCCCAAGTTTGGTCTACCTCAAGTCAATATTAGTTACTGCGTCTTTTCACACTTTAGTAAAGTTAGCAAGCACAAGAGCATAGGTAATAAGGTTTGTTATTTTGTTTATACAGGGTGTAACAAAACTCGATGTACAACCCGAAAACTGGTGAATCTACATCGTATTTGGAGACGATTGTGTGATATGACTTTTTAATCTGAGCTTGAAAAATTTTTTTTTTCTTCTCACAAAAGTTTTTCATAAGTAAGGCAGATGGTAAAAATTGCTCAAATTCTTATTAAAACGCGTTTTTTTATTTTGTTTTTTTTTTGGATATTATAAAATTGACTAACTACATGATATTTAATAACAGTTTGCAAAAAAAAATCGAAAAAAAAAATCGACCTCGTACTCAATTTTCTCGAAAACTAAGGGTCAAATAAAAAATAAAAATTTACTAAATCGACTCCAAATATGATGTAGATTCACTGGTTTCCCGCTTGTACGTCGAGTTTTGTTACTCCCTGTAACTTGACTTCTTATTTAGAATCTTATGTCAGGCCAGAAGTTTCCATAATTGTCTGATTACACTGATAATGTTAGTTTAAAGAGCCGAAACGAGTATAAAATCATAAAGATACATTTAATAATGTTTTCTGTTTATCATGACTGTATTTAATTAGAAAAAGGTCCATCAAATTAGATTATGATATAGTGGTTTAGGTTCTATTGTTCCGAAATTTCTTCCACAAGTCTCAATAGTTCTGTTTGCATTTATATTTATGAGTGTTATCTCTTTCGAGGGAATAAACATAATTAAAATAATTAGCGACATGTCGTTACGTCCCACCTAATTTATTATTAAATTTAGGAATAACAAACGACGCTCACAGGTAAATAATTATGTAAATGTTTACGTAAAAGGATATGTAGTTGGTAAAGTAATTACGTCGTTGATTGTTGTTAAGCTTCGCACAATTTTAATCTTCCCTTTGGCGGGGGTGGAACTCCCGCGAACCGAGGTAAGGAGAGACTCAGGAAAAACTACCCGACAAGATATAATCAGGTCAATTAAGAAATTTTCCAAAGACCCGACTTCCGTGCTTCAAAAAGATTTCATGGGATTTTCACCGATTAACGTCAACAGTCAACTTTTTCTCTACTTTCCGGCCTCAAAATCCTTTCCCGTTTATCTCCTTTGAGAGTAAGGATTTCCCAAATTCACTAAGATTAACATTTAACTCAAAATATTACAGGGGCTGTGATTTTAATTGAATATTGATTCCATTGAAAAAATTATAGCGCTTAAAATAATATCTACATAAAGTATTTATTCTTTGTTCCCACTGTCAATCAACATTGCAAACGTAACGATGAAAAACTTTTATTCATTTTGAAAAACACCATATTATTCGTATTGAGTTTAAAATATTTTCAGTGCTTCAAAATGCAAAATATCCACTTTAAAGTCAAATTTAATTCAATGGCATTAATATTGTACTCGTAATATTGTATTGGCTGCCAGTAGGTACACCTTTTACCGGAGCTGCAATGCGGTTACTAGGTACTAGGTACATCACGCTGTAAACCCGAGTGGTAGAATAAATGAAAACTCGAAACCGGCGGTGATTGGCCGAACAGATTTAAAGGCCATCTCTCCAAATGTATTTCATCAACCAAATTGGGAACAAAAATAACACAGAGGGATGCAACGTAAAAGCGTTTCAGATAATGTGTTTCGCTAAGTGACACTGTGCTATTTCACGATGGCTTCAAACAATATAGATAATAAATAAATTTTATAAATTGACTTGCGTACATGTCCAATCAGCTGTGCATTAAAATAAATATGTATATATATACACATTCGCGGCTTTGTCCCATTACTTTTTATGAAAACGTTCGCCCAATCGAACGTAATTTGATTCACCGATTTTGATTTTTCGTACCCGGGAAACATGAAATTAAAGCGTTGGATATAAACACATAAAAGCTGTACAACAAGAGTGACATGTTGCGAGGATGTGGAGCTTTATCCCTTAACATAAACGTTTGATAAAATTTATGATAAAACATCCGCTCGATAAGCCAATTTGAAAATTAGTACACCAAAGCTTAATGGAATCGTTCATTATCCCTTCGAGAGCTGAAATGAAACTGAATTGGCTGTAATCTACGAACCGTGGTGCAGTTTTCATATCGTAAAAAAATTAGTTAGGCACATTTTACTATTATCAACAGGAATTAACTTTTTCAAGGGCAGCGTAACTTGAAAAGTACCCTATGCACCTAAGCATAGTAGCTTCCGGAAAAAAACCTAATACCTTCCCCGCGCCCTGCCCGGTAAGCATTTATAAACTTATAACCGTTAATACGGGCTTGATATCAAATGACATTTTTCTACAATCCGACATATTTTTACAGCGTAGACACTCGTCACTTAGTTCACCACAAAATATAATAAGAAGGCCACGCCAAAACCTAAGGTTGACCGACAATAGAAACTCCCACAATGTAAGTAGGCTGCAGTTTAAAAACATACCACAACCAGTAAATAACTTCTTCGTGCGTACCGAACCCAATAACTCGATTTTAGCGTGGAGGAGTCCTTCTTACCCCGGATGTCCCCGTCAGACACCATCAGTACAAGGCCTCGTCTACCCTTCGGCTGGTGAATCGCGGTCCGTGACGTATTGCTGTCGAAGGATCAACTAAGGAGCTTTGGCAACCAATGCAAGGTCCACCGTTTATCGGCACCGTCTCCGCGCCCGGTCAAGGTTCGTGAGTTCCATTAAACCAGTGCACCCTTCACTCGTCGGTTAGTGATGAAAAACCAGGTCGCTCCCGGGGAACCCATGTCCGAATTATCCACAATTAGCGTCAACAACGCTCACCATATTTGTTAGAATCCGCAAATCTCCAAGAGAAATTATCAACTTGCTACCTCATAAACAAACCCCTGGCCAAATTCTTATTTTTTGTGAATACTCGAAGATACCATTATAAATGTAAAGTCAGTAATCTCCAGGGTAATTATCTAACCAGTTGCCTCATAAACAAACCCCTGGTCAATTTCTTATTTTTTGTGAATACTCGAAGATACCATTATAAATGTAAAGTCAGTAATCTCCAGGGTAATTATCTAACCAGTTGCCTCATAAACAAACCCCTGGTCAAATTTTATTTTTTTGTGAATACTCGAAGATACCATTATAAAATGTAAAGTCAGTAATCTCCAGGGTAATTATCTAACCAGTTGCCTCATAAACAAACCCCTGGTCAAATTCTTATTTTTTTGTGAATACTCATAAATATCATTATTAGTGTAAAGTCAGTAATCTCCAGGTTTAACTATCAAACCCGTTGCTTCATAAACAAACCCCTGGTCAAAATTTTGTTGTAAAAAAGTTAATACAGGGACTTGTTATCATAATTAAGATAAGGGAATCCTTGCCACTGTACTAACCCTGTTTAGTTCTTAGTCATATTTCCACGACATACTTATTACTGTCCTTGTTTTGATCTGGTCCTGTGTTTACCTCATGTTGTGTACTGTATCATTGTAATAAAACTTCCACTTAAAGACCACTGCGTTCGCCTCTGTTCTCCTCCCACTGCCAATTACCCTGCAAACGGATCCTCGCTCACCTGTCTTTGCACTCCTCAATATAAAATTAAGGTAACAAGAGCCCCACGCATTCCTATAAGGAGCCCTGAGCTCACTAAGACTCGTGCCCCTGGAGACCAGCTAGCCGTAGGTATGTTCAGACCGGGAAAAGGTCGGGACACTGGCTCCCAACTAAGGGCCTTGATATGTGGCCGGTTACCAAAAATTCTACAAATTAACAAAGTAAAGACATGTGGTGCGGGTCCGTACTTGCTGGTGAGTGATCAGTGGGCAGAACCAGTGGGTCTCTCCAGAAATTGTTTTGTTACAACATTGTATCTTGCCAGGGTATAAAGAGTAAAAACATAAAAATAAAATTGTCTGTACAAACTCACAAGGAATAAGAATTGGCAAAAAAAAATAAAATAATAATGAACGGAAATTCAAGTCGAAACCTGTAATCCAAATGTAAAATCCAATAGCTTTGTTGTCAAGGCGACACCGGTAGGTATCTCTCTTAAACAGCATTAGTCTAAAAATAAATCTCGCGAGAAACTACTAACCTTGAAAGAATGGAACACCTGTTTGGGGTGGTATAGCAGAGTTGCTCGATATTTGAAGAAAGCATTTTTTTTTTATTATCCTCATTTTATTCTCGTTTCGTACCATCCTTGTATTCCACGTTCAATTGTACACACATACTTATTCAAAGATAATTTTTTTTTAGTTTTCTTTTGAAATCTCAATACAATTGCGATTGTCACCATATGCATTAGTAATCCCTGGTCAAAACCTTATGTGAAAAATTAGTACCTTATCAACATTGTCCTAGGATGCCTTCCGCTCAAATTTGTAATTGATAAAATTAATTCTTTTAAATGCAATAGTTTTTTGTCGTATTTTTTTTTCCACCCTTTGAATGCGACATAGCTTCGATCAAGTTCATTCATAGCTGCTTTCTTTTGAGGTCAAACATTAAATCATTTCAGAGATAAATGTTTTTAATATTTGTCAATTCGAGGTTCGGTCAGCTTCCGCTTCCGGGTGTAGGACAAAAGGTATACCTACTTAAGGCGGCAACTGCGACAAATAATATTATTATAGAATTTTAAATTGAAGGAAAAAGTTTTTCTTTATTGTCAACTTCTTTTTTAAATACGGCCTACAATAATTTAAAAGATCAACGTATGCTCGTTCCTTCTTTTCCCGTGCGACTCTTAAATTGTGCTTTAGTTTTTTTCCCCGACTCTGAAACCACCGTAATGGAAGTAATTCCGCGCGTAGGCTCCGCAAACACAAAGACCTTGTCCAAGGCAGTTCGCATTAGGGGTTATGAACCAACGCACAACACTACCCGAATTACGCGCTCAGGCAGCAGAAATTAACATCGAAATCACCAACCCTAGCGCACCAGTGGCTACAATAGTCAGGTCACAACGCATCAGGCAACCTCGCCTTGGAAACGTCCCTACACCAGAGAAGTGAGGAAACGGACACAGCAACTGCCTCGCTGCCTGCGACCACCACTCAAACACCCTTGTCCAGCTCGAGCATCACCATACCAGCCGTAGCACCACGACCCCCTATACGCCCAGTCAACTTTTCCAACTGGCCAGTATAATGCCGTTCTCCGGCAAGGAGGATCTAGGGAATTCTTCCTGAGGATAGAGGAAATATCGACATCACGCGGATTGAACGAGAATGTCTCGTCCGCGCATTACCGGAGTTTCTAAAAGACCGCGCGCTAGTTTTCTTCCGGGCACACTGCAAGGACGCCACATCGTGGAAGGTCTTAAAACAAAATTCCAAGCGGTACAACCTGCGCCGAAAGACCTGCTCCTATGCGGTGGGCCAGATTGTGTGGAAAAGAAGTTTCGTCCTCTCGGACGGTGCCAAGTATATTTCGGCTAAATTATGCCCGCGCTTTATCAAATGCAAGGTTGTCCGTCGACTGTCTAACGTAATTTACGAAACTAGAGGACATGACCGGAAAAAACCTGGGAAAGTATCACGTCAAGGACATAGTAAAACATGATGCGATACCGTAACCCCGATAGGACTTGCCGTGCCGCGACGGCTTCGAATAAAACTTGGTGTTTTGGTAACCCAAGTTCGCGGCTGGCGTTCGAATCCCTTTAAGCCAGGAAGTAAGAGCCTTTCTTAATGAAGAGGTGATGAGTCCTCTTGTTAGTCCTTCCCCCTTCCATTCGCTATTCCGTGCACCTCTTCTGTGCCGACACCCCCAGCGAACGTGAGTCTGACTAACTAGAGACGTGAGAACACATAGTGTACTCAATAATGCGCCATGTCAAGGTGGCCTAGAATACAGCTGGTTTGGAAGGTCGTCCTAATAGCCCTTGGGCAGGTTAGAACTCTTTGACCTGTAAGTTACGAGTCTTACGTAACCAAGGGAGTGAGGTTTCTTCGTCATTTCCCTTGAATCTTTGCCATACCAACTCGCAATTACCGTCCTCGTGTCCATATGCTCTTACCCGCTTCCGCTTCTGTCGCGCGTAGAGATAAAAAAAAGAACCGACCAACAACAGGGAAGAAACCGATTTTTTTAATTGTGTTTTAAAGTATGTTTCTTATGACACTATAGCGTGGATGCGCTTACAATACGGACTGTAGCTCAATAGCTCAGTGGGATGCCATGAAGACGTTCCGGCTCCGGGAAAGATGTTGAAAGACGTTTCTCATCTTGTGTACGCCATAGGCAGTACCTGAAAACACTCCAAATGATAGGTAGCGATCCTAGACAATTCGCCAAGTGACACTGTCACGCTGGGACGGGAAAAACAAACCACCCACCCGAATGTAAATTGTTATGTATGTTACGGTATTTGCCACCAGCCCTCCATCTTCACTCACTACTGTCCTTGTACCGGTGGACTGCCCCAGAAATGTTAGTAGTGTCTCTAATAGCACGAATGAAATTCTATATTTTCCCTACCCCCTGTAATGCAAGATGGCCGTGCTTGAAGACGAATGATAGTGTGTATGTTGTCTCATGTCACCCCTGTCGGTTTGAATGAAATAATATTCCGTGGCAAGAGTCCCTCCTGCCATCTTCGTACGGACCAATATTGGACTTTTTTTTTGTAGCCTGATGGAAATAACCTTCTTTGTGTGTAAAATGCTTGATTCACGTTATCAGCTCGCCCTTAGAGCTGATAAATACAGAATCCATATATTTTTAGTGTAAAATGTTGTATATGTATTACTATGCCAGGGTCCTTGGAGACCCTGGGAGAATAGCGGTGACAACCCAGTTTGTTGAGTGTGGAACTCAGGACTTTTCGTTGTAACTTTAGTGTCAGCCCTTTAATAATGTTATGTAAACGTGAAATAAATGTACGGAGAGTGGTCAGGTCTTATACCTCTAACCTTGTCTCCATAGACTTGACTTACCAGAATATCGTAGTCAATAGGCCCTAGTGATTGTTGAAAGTTAGCCGAGTTCAACTGGCTAGATCAGCCGTATTAAAAATGTACTTTTTAGGCGGTCCTGTAAATACTGTATATAACCCACTCAGTGTCAACCAGCTAATTGCAAATTCTTCTTCCGTTGTAATTCCTAGCCGTTCTGTATATTTTCTGGTCCGTGTTCCTTTTTTCTTAAGTGCGAACATGCGCAAACCAAATGGAGGTAACTAGTATAACAAGCATAAAAAATAAATAAAATAATAATAATTAAATAAATAAATAATAACTTGTAAAACACCTGTGTAAACTAGCCCTGTCTTGTCCCACTGCGTGCGCGATACGCACGGGAGCCCCAAACATTCCAAGCACGACTGAGGCTTAAACCCTTTCGACACCAGATGTCTTTCTTAATAAAATAAAAAAAAATTTTTTTTTTCCTTCAGAAATTTTTTTTTTTCCCCGTAGTAAAGTGGAGTGTCGTGTCCCACGACTAAATCAATAAGCCGTACCAAATAAATAATATCGGTTTGATAACTAATAACGCGGTCAAGCTGTCGCGATCTCCCCCAGCCAATCGCGACGCTCGGAATGTAACTTTCATTTCAAGGTCCAGCTGTTTCTAAAAATAGATCTGCGTATGCAGGAAGTTACCCCTCCCGACCCCCCGCCCCGTCTTCCCTTCCGATCTAACTCCGCGCACGGGCTCCGCAGCCCATTAGCGCAAAAACCCTAGTCCCGTGAACACGTACGCCTCGGGCAAAGAAGTCCCGCCTCAAGGGCAGCGTAACTTGAAAAGTACCCTATGCACCTAAGCATAGTAGCTTCCGGAAAAAAAACCTAATACCTTCCCCCGCCCTGCCGGTAAGCATTTATAAACTTATAACCGTTAATACGGGCTTGATATCAAATGACATTTTTCTACAATCCGACATATTTTTACAGCGTAGACACTCGTCACTTAGTTCACCACAAAATATAATAGAAGGCCACGCCAAAACCTAAGGTTGACCGACAATAGAAACTCCACAATGTAAGTAGGCTGCAGTTTTAAAAACATACCACAACCAGTAAATAACTTCTTCGTGCGTACCGTAACCAATAACTCGATTTTAGCGTGGAGTCCTTCTTACCCCCGGATGTCCCCGTCAGACACCATCAGTACAAGGCCTCGTCTACCCTTCGGCTGGTGAATCGCGGTCCGTGACGTATTGCTGTCGAAGGATCAACTAAGGAGCTTTGGCAACCAATGCAAGGTCCACCGTTTATCGGCACCGTCTCCGCGCCCGGTCAAGGTTCGTGAGTTCCATTAAACCAGTGCACCCTTCACTCGTCGGTTAGTGATGAAACCAGGTCGCTCCCGGGGAACCCATGTCCGAATTATCCACAATTAGCGTCAACAACGCTCACCATATTTGTTAGAATCCGCAATCTCCAAGAGAAATTATCAACTTGCTACCTCATAAACAAACCCCTGGCCAAATTCTTATTTTTTTTTGTGAATACTCGAAGATACCATTATAAATGTAAAGTCAGTAATCTCCAGGGTAATTATCTAACCAGTTGCCTCATAAACAAACCCCTGGTCAAATTCTTATTTTTTGTGAATACTCGAAGATACCATTATAAATGTAAAGTCAGTAATCTCCAGGGTAATTATCTAACCAGTTGCCTCATAAACAAACCCTGGTCAAATTCTTATTTTTTTGTGAATACTCGAAGATACCATTATAAATGTAAAGTCAGTAATCTCCAGGGTAATTATCTAACCAGTTGCCTCATAAACAAACCCCTGGTCAAATTCTTATTTTTTTGTGAATACTCATAAATATCATTATTAGTGTAAAGTCAGTAATCTCCAGGTTTAACTATCAAACCCGTTGCTTCATAAACAAACCCCTGGTCAAATTTTGTTGTAAAAAAGTTAATACAGGGACTTGTTATCATAATTAAGATAAGGGAATCCTTGCCCACTGTACTAACCCTGTTTAGTTCTTAGTCATATTTCCACGACATACTTATTACTGTCCTGTGTTTTGATCTGGTCCTGTGTTTACCTCATGTTGTGTACTGTATCATTGTAATAAACTTCCACTTAAAGACCACTGCGTTCGCCTCTGTTCTCCTCCCACTGCCAATTACCTGCAAACGGATCCTCGCTCACCTGTCTTTGCACTCCTCAATATAAAATTAAGGTAACAAGAGCCCACGCATTCCTATAAGGAGCCCTGAGCTCACTAAGACTCGTGCCCTGGAGACCAGCTAGCCGTAGGTAAGTTCAGACCGGGAAAAGGTCGGGACAAAAATTAAAAACGTGTATTATCAACGCACATTATACATAATATGGACAATGTTTCAATTAACCCTCAAAAATCATTTTCATAAACAGGTTTTATTAAATATATTCATTGTGTACATATTACATACAATAATTTTAATAAAAAATTAAAATGTGTGTCTTAAGGTAATTTAAAATAAACCTTTCACTATTTTCTCCGAGATTATATAATTGTATTAGATATTTAATAACTATTGCTTCTACCTTCCCTGATCCGCACCTAGTGTTGAATAGGGCACTGCATTAGTACACCAAGTTCACTGAATCTTGATCATGATTTTTTTATGAGAAATATCACATTCAACGAATTATTTCGTAATGAATTATCTCCGTTGGGAATAGAATCCACGACCTCATTATTGCAAATCTAATGCACTATCAACTACATCACTGCACTGGCGGTATTCAGCAAATTTTCTATTAAAAATTTGTTTTTTATTACGCAAAAATTACTAGAACCAATTTAGATGAAGACTACTTCTACTACTACTACTACTATTTTCCCTTATCTGCACCCAACGGTGCATAGGGCACTGCATTGGTACATCAAGTGCACTATATCTAGATTATTTTATTACATGATGATCAGTCTTACGCTTCAGAACCAAGGTAACACATATGACATATTAATATGAAAATCACATGTAAATAAATATTTCTGTTGACCCCCTACGGGAATCACCCGTGACCAAAGGTAGCACGGTAGCCAAATGCTCTACCACTATGCTACGAGGCGGATGGTTTTCTAATACTTTTGATAAAAACAGTAAATTATAATAAGATACTTTGTATTGAATCTATAAAATCATTGTATTCTGGGCCGACATAAATATTATGTAAAATATAATAGAAATACATATTTATATTACATAAAGGCACTTAAGAAAATACAAAAAGGGTTCTAAGCAAATGAAACAAATTTGTTTAAATAAATCAATATCTTACTGTTTTTTATAATTATAAATATAAAGAACAAAACAACTCTACATAGAATAATTAGTACATTACTCTGTGATTGCTTCGTACCGGGGAACGTATTCTAACTGCTTCGTGTACGATTAACACGGGGTAGGTATTTTATTTGTTTACAATCAAAAGCAATTAGGGGATCTCTAGGGGTGTGTTCCGTGGGCTGCCAACTACCTACCAGCTACCCTTGTACGAGAAACACTTACTGAATCGAATTTTCAAATGAATAAACAACACTTTTTGATATTCAATTCAGAACTCTGCGCGCTGAAGGTTTTACTCGTAGTTCATATTACCATTTTTTTTCAATCAGATTTAACAGACTACTTTAGTGTTAAATACTTTAGCTATTTTCATAGTATTGTTTAAGTGTCAAGAAGTTTTAAATAAAATAAATAAATGTCTTTCGTCAAAGCGCATGTTAATTTTATTGAATAACTATCAGATATATAATTTTGGCCAATTCCAATTTGAAAGGCTTTAATTTTTTTATAAATTAAATTCAGACGTTTCACACGCGTATCCGAAAAATACAAAAAAATAAATTTTTAATCCTGCTGAAACATTTACGCAACATCCTCAAGAATAAATTAAAATTCAAGTGTTTTATCAATATCCGTAACCGAAAGTTTTTATCATTAAATATGCAATATAATTGGATATGTTTAGAACTATTATTTGCTCAGGCTTATCTTTGAATAATTTTGGGTCAAGCACGCCTTAAATAATTAAAGAGATTTAGTAATTTCTTGGACCTTGGGGTATAACAAAGGCTAGGCCCATAAAGGTAGGCTTCTGAGGAAATAAAATATAGTAGGCAATGATTCACTGCTTTACCCAAAGGCTGAAACCATCACTCTAAACAAACAAAGAAATTTCCTTCCCACGTAGAATCAGATTACTAAGAAGGAAGGCTAGACCTAAATTCAAATCCTTGCCCTTACTAAGAATATACCAAAACTAATGAGGTTTTACTACACGTTGGATATCTTTTTCCTTTTTTTCATTAAACATCTATTTACTTGTTTTTTTTACTATTATTATATCAACTTCGATCGAATTTGAGGAAAGCCACTGATTTTTACATTCATTCGCTGTTTGTTATTTTTTGCATAAATATTATTTGGGCACGTAATAAACTATGTTTTTTTTCGTCTACAACAATACCTCATTTGAAAACAGCTTCCCTCACTGCCTTCTATCTTGGCAGGTAGCACCTAATCAGGGACTCCTATCTTAGGCGCGTCTATCTGGACTTCTTTGCTCCACTATCTCATTGTTCGTATTATCTGAGAAACGATGCAATATGATTTAAGTACCCCGCAGACTAGAGACTTTCTATCGGGCGATAGTTTAGTCGGGTTGGGCTGCTAGCGCGCACACTGAATCAACATAACAGTCGGGTTGGTGATGAGTGCGCATACTAGAGAACAGTCGGCCAACTGCTCTCGAATGATTTTCCAGTTAATAAACGACTTTTGAAGAGAGCGGTTGCAATGAATGTTGGAACAATATTGTCAAGAAAAGTTATTATTGCTGCAATACTACGAAGGAGAAAGCTTTCGCCCGATTTAACGATCGGCAAGTGTGCGCACGTGGAAGAGCGCCATACTTATTAAGCTATCGGCCGATAGTTTATCGATATGATAGTTTAAAGGCAATCGCAAGGCCTATTAAACTTAGCAATCGGCCGATACCGGATCGTTGTAGTATGCGCACTTGCATACATCTTCATACTGATTAAAAGCTCGACTGAACTATCGCCCGATAGAAAGTCTCTAGTCTGCGGCTCTTACGATAACTTTGAGGAACATTTTTTTGGATACATCCGTTTTACTTTCAGAGAGGCCACGATGGATATCTGGTTCCCCGGAAAAGACAGAAACTCTTATCTTTTTAGCATAGTCATTTATAAATAATATATATTCTTGCTTGCTATTTTATTACATATTTCTTTGTATGGCGCATTTTATGATATTTTTTTTGCTTAAGTATTTATTTTACCTGAATTAGGAGTTTTAAGTACGTTGATCGCTTTACCCCTTGCTTTGGGTAGGGAAAAGATAAAAAGTGTAGAAGGGTTAAAAAGTAATTATGAAAAAAAGAGTCATCAGTTTTCCGATTACATCGGTACCTGACACATTATATGGTTCAGTTTTCTGGATAGAAATAATGAAATTTTATTTTTGAATAATGCCCTGACTCTACACGGACTATCTAGTTAGTCGGGGCAAGATCATTGGCATGGGTCTCTACTGATTGAGTCGCCATCCCATTATTGTGATTATTGTGAATTTATAAGTTAGAGTTTTATTATGTATAATATTAAACATCTGTGAAACATGCTCATTTTTAATGCAGTTATATCCATTAATTAATAAGAATTATATCACAAAAACATGGCGTTGATAAATAATTATTTATGAATGCTTTTCAATGTTGAGATCAAATGCCAAAAATGTTTGAGCGATAAGTGAAGGCGTACTTATTTTATTGAAATTTGTAAAAAAAATGTGCCTATATATAAATATCTACGTGTTTATTCAGTAGTAAAGTTGAGTGGTTGCCCGCTGATAGCATTGAAGACTTCAAATTTAATGACTTATTAATCAAATGCACAGCCGCCCTGACTTCATTAATATTTCTATTTTCTATTTTACCAGCTAAGCTAGAATTTGAGCTGGTAAAGCATTTTTAACTAATGACATATCAATAAAACTTAAAGGTATTTACAACCATTCGCAGAGATTGTAAGGCGAATGTCGCATGACCTGGCTTTATGCCATAAATTCTGGCCAGAGTTGAAAGGTCCAGTCTTTCCTACATATAAACTAACCTCGTCGTGTGCGCGATCTAGAGAGATATCCAATGTTTCAATCTACCTAAGGATTTTACTTGCTTTCTGAAATAAAATTTTCTACTGAAATATATAAACGTTCGCTGTATGTGGGTTTTTATCATTGAAATGTTTTCCAAAGGAACCTGGCTTCGAAAACTGTATACACAATCTTAAACATTATTTGCTTTTCATATTTACGAAAATATTTTCGATCGCCACGTAGACTTTCTTTCAATTTTCAAGGTTTTTAACAAGAGTCACTTGAATTAACGTTTCAAAAGTATTTTATCTAACTTCATTTTCCTGCTTTCTCGTGGTGTTTTTTTGCTTATTTATTAATTATGAATCATAGATATATTAAATTACATGTTAGTTATCATTAATTTTGAAATATCCTATATCATAACTTAAATGTATTTCAACAAATAACTTTTATCATTATCATATTATAACATGTTGTGTATGTTTAGTAACACAAAATACTCAAACAAACATGTTATATGAGTATTATTTTAATATAATTTTCTTTGTTTACTTTGTATTCCTACGTATAATAACTAACGGAATAGCAGGATATTTGTATATTATAATAATAAATGTAAATGATTGGCCTAAAGGGAATTATATTTAATAATTTGAATACATTGAAAAGGGTTAGGGTAGGATACTCAAGGACAAATTAATTTGATTGAGGTTTGGGTCTTCGCTAAGATCTAAGACTTGTATTCCTTTTTCGAATTCGAAAGATTCCCTTGACTTGTATGTATGTATCTCGGTCAAAGGGCCCAAGTTTAAATTATAAGTTGTAATTACTCGGTCTTAAAGCCCAGAGGATTATCATTCCGGGATGAGTGTGTCCAGGGCTCGATAAGGCGGTCTGTGGGGGGGGGGAAGGGCAGGGATGGGGCGTCACACTCCGCCGCGGGGAATGCGGACCGATTTAGGAAAACTTAGCAACTTGAAAGAAAAATGTTAAACTTTTATTTAAGCGTCAGCAAATTTTTTTTTATCCCAGTGCATATTATCACATGCAACTTTTAAATGCAGCGTATAAAAAAGGAGGAAACTATCTGAGAAATATATTTTAAGAAAATGATACAAATATATTTATTACACGTTTTTACATTTGTTTACGTTGCTTAGAAAGTATGTTGTAATTTGAAAAGATACACGCATACACATACGCAGTTACGCACATAATTCACATATCCCTAACATGATTTTTGTTTGAAGAGTTAATCGATTAATCTATATTTTGTAACATCCGAAGCCCGCCATTTCTGGATGAATGGATGATGTTAAAAAATCGTTTCGTAATAAACCAATGTACATAATCTCAGGGAAAGGATGAGAAAAATAATGGGTAATTTGATTTATATTTTGACCAGTTGGTCAAAATAAATAAAAGTGGAAGTGTACCAAGTATTTTTTATTTAACTTTAATTAGTTATATATTAATAATTTATTAATGGGTAATTTTATTTGGTTAAATCAACATAAAAAAACTGAGAATTAAAACAATATTATTCTCATGTGTTTTATAAATTTCCCATATTGCGATAATTTGGCCAATTCTTTTTTAGCTCGGATGCATAGTATAACCATATTTTTGTCTATTTTATTGTAACATCATAACACATTAATATGTATTGAGATAATAAATGATACCCATATTTTTTAATATTTTTCACAGTGTTTTAGGCCGTTTTGGGATAAAATCTAATTTTAAGAGTATTTTGTGACTATAAAAAAACATGTTATTCTCATCAATTTTCCAATTACACCTTCAAATCAGCAATTGAAATTGTATTTTTAATTCGTCCCATGTACTTTTTAATTACTTCTAACACAGTTTTTATAAGCAAAATAAATAAAGTGGCAAACAACTTGCATAAAATAATTCTTATTAAGCTCACGGTTCTGAAATGTTATTAAAATAGTAATAACACTTATGATTATAATTCTATTGAATGGTGTAATACATTAGAAACAACAAACTGTAATAAAGGGGATTCGATTAGGGTATTGGTCTTCTCCGCGCTCATAAAGGACCTTCCAGGGCCCATGCCAATGTGAGAGATCTCGGTTCTTTTACTTCTTTTTAGGGATGTTGGATCTTCAAATCCATAATCTAAATGGTCTGATATCCGAATTTTAAAAACACATCCGTATTCATAACTGAATCCAATATAATTGCATTTATCGATACGAAAAATGATAATTTTGAATCGAATATTATTTTAAAGCATCTTCTTATGCTAGCTTAGGCTTTATTAAAAATAGAATTTACAAATTGAAATATGCGCAAATATCATTAGATTGCATAGATTTCTTTTTACCTTTGAAATTAAAAAAAAAAAAAAAAAAAAAAAAAACAATTTTAAAAAAAAACTACACAATAGAACGAAAATTGTATGAAAATCAAAATATTTAATTACCAAAAGGAGGTACAGTATTATTATTTACATTCGCTTGGTTAATTGATGGTTAACAAAAGAAAATAATCTGTTACAAAAAGGAATAGTAATTATAATAAGGAATAGTAATAAAAATATTTATTTTCCCCATAATTGTAAACATTCATATCGCGTTACTTTTACAAAAACTAATCATAAAAAAGCCGTATTTATTAAAAAAAAAAATTTGCGCTATTTCACTGTTCATATACAAGTTCTGATAAAAGGCAGATATGGATATCAAATACTGGGTGAAATGGTAAATGTTGTTGTAATACATCAAGTGGCCACTTAACCCAGCCAATGACAGGTCATAAGCCCTGTAAACGCCTAGATATCCATATTCCCTTCCAAACTTCTCGTCTCTGTTGAGATGTCAAAATGCAAAATAAACATTTTGGAAACTTTTTAGTATCCAGAATAATTCAAATACTTTCATCCACGTGATCCTATATCCTGGACATCCCTATCACCTGGTAGGAAGTCACAAGTCACAAGTGAAGGAGCCGTGATACAAATTGAGCGACCCTCCATTTGAATAGGAATCGCCGTACTTGGAGTGACCTTTAGGGAGAAATGGGAGCCGGTCAATCTCTTCACGAAATTTGAACTCACGCGAACTGTACGGGGGTGTAGAGAAATGGCCAAACTTTATTCTTATTTTACCTTTTCTTTGTATGACTAGGTATAATTCCTTTAGTTAAACAGAGCGTATACGGAAAGGAAAAATAGTAAATACTGATAAAACATGGTTGTTTAAGAATTGCCTTCATGTAATAAACGACCAAGATTCACTGCACTGGGTGCATTAATGCAGTGCCCTATGCACCATTGGGTGCGGATAAGGGAGAATAGTAGTAGTAGTAGTATTTATTTATTTATTTATTTTATTTATTTATTTACGGCGCATGCCTTTTACAAAAAAACACTTTAATTAAAGCGATACATAAATTAAATATAAATAGAGAATAGTACTGTTGTGCTAAATTGTGACAATTATTTTTTTACATGGGTATAAATAACATATCGAAGTATGCTTCAAACAAATACACAATAATATATTTGAATAAAGTGAAATATATTATCTGTAATGAAAGAATTTATGAGAAAAAAAAAATTTTCAACTCAGATTATATTACATATTACATATGAATTTTGCAAAAATGATGTAGATCCACCAGTTTTCAGGTTGTACTACGAGTTGTGTTATACTACATAATATAATAAAATAAAAATAAAAATAAATATAAATAAAAATAAAAATACCTGTTTATAGTAAAGGAAATAGTAAGAGTTTTTAAAGAAAAGAAATCAAATCACGATCATTATGTTATCACACATCAATCTAAAAACATATTCAAAACACATCGTTTATAAGCTGGTAATCCTATCTCAGTACTCGACAAATTTGAAAATTTATTGCCGACTGTTTGGATTCTATTGAAAATAGAGTTTTGTTGTGCGTTAGTTCGAATATTGTCACAGCGATACGGTATATTTTGTCTTGCATATATCTATGAATAATAATAATTTTATAATACATAGATTAGACAGAAATTTCAATACTAGTCTGAAATCTATAGGAGGTGGAGTTATTATTGGTGTCAACAAGAGGTTTCCGTCAAAAAGAATTAAAATAAAAAACAGAAATAATAGAGCACATATTGCTCTCCATTAAACTGAACAGCACCACTTACATTCCACCATCATCAGACACCAAAATGACGTGGTAACAGATCTGCGAATAAAATATCCTAAATAACCTAATTGCTGGAGATTAAAACTGGAATCATACACATCACATGTCTTTCTGATTAACATGTCTAATATAATATATAATAAGTGATTATTAACATATCTACCTATCCAATATCTAATAGGTTTATTATACCGGGTTGTGGTCTAGTGGTAGATTCGAGGACTCTAGGTTCGAATCCCACTCCAGCACAACTTGTTTCCTGCTTTCTGACACAGTTATTTCCGACTATTTGAAAGCAGTCCCAAAACTGAAATATTTGGGTATATCATAAGAACTCAAATGTTTCTTTTACCAAAAAAAAAATATATATCTTCAATAAAAATTATTTTAAACAATGGGTATTTGTCCTGGAAAAATACCAATTTAAAGCCAATCGATTTCCATTATAATTGATTAAGTGTCTAGAAAATATGTTTTCACAGAACTTAAACTAAAAGCTCTTTATAACGATTTCGCCCTTGGCTACACAAACCAAGGTCAACGTGTTACTTTGATTTATTTACGCCGAGTGCATACTGATCACGTGATCACTGGGCACCGTCTGGCTCCGAGTGGACTGTTTTGTTTTTACTAGAGTCGAAGTATCCACAAAACAAAAAAGGACTTTTTGCTATTGCACTGAAGGTAGTTGTTTTTCTATCGACCAAGTTGCGCCATCTGGGCGGGTAAAGTTTACGACGCGCTTAATAAATATAGATTTATCTCCACTGCGAGAGAAATTTAATGAACCAATTAAAAACTCTTTAACATTTTTTTATGATTCATTTATTGGGCAAGGAAAAGTATAATATACATATTTTTTAACGTTGTGGTTAAGTGGAGAAATGTGTTTTGTAGGTACCTAGGTTTATAGGCTTGCTAGGCGTGAATGCAGTAAAAAATAATAAACATTGGCGGCCTCCGTAGCGTAATGGCTAAGACGTTAGACTCACGATACGGAGGTTCCGGGTTCGATTCCCGGTGAGAACGCAAAAATCATAAAAGTTATTTTTCTCAAGCCTGGATGTTTGTGACGTTGTTCCCCTCTGTAATTGGGCCTCCTGGCCTGTTGAGGTGGTTAAATGAGAAAAAAACACAAATCCATTACGTTGGTGCTTATCGTTTTATCAATTGAAAAAGACGAAGTCATCGTAATATTCCAAACAAAAATATATAGTATTCTACGTATCTATAAATGGAGAGAAGCAAACTGAAAACCAGTGGGCATAGAACTATACACAACGTATATGGATAAATTAGAAGTATCTCACAAAGGTTTTGTTGATCTTAACCAGTAGTTTTGCCTGCCTATATTACTTTTTTTCTGGAAGAAGATCAAATAATATAAAAGGCTGAAAATGCCGAATTCCGAAAATGTTAAATTTCCGCGTGTTGCACAACTTTTGACGAATCGTATAGTGGATTTATGTCGTAGATAGCTATAGCTTATACACGTTTGCGTAGCTGTAAGTGCCGAGGCTTTTAGCTTCGAGAGACGGTGTCTGTAGGTGGTGAGGGTAGGTTGTGTGAGTAGAGGGTGTGGGCTGAAAAGGGTAGAAAGAGAAGGCTTAATAAAGCTGACTGCGCACGTCCAACCCTCCTTGCATATCTCCTCACACTGAAATGGTAATGAGAATAATCAGTTATTTAAATAAACGATTTTTAATCATGAAAATCTTTTCATTAAATAAAATACGGCTGTAAGTGTTGGTTAGCAAATGGGTCATTTGGAGCCATTTTGTGATGTCAACATACCCTCCTGTCTTCAAAGGAGAAACGAAACAAAAAATCATTTATTTGCTTTTGATAACAATTTCATTTAAATTTGTGACAATAATTTTAATGTTTTTGTAATGCTTTTTAAATAGGTACCTACTTGTATTGTAATTTTTTTTCTTAAAGAAAAAATCTATTTGTGTTTATACCAATATGTACAATTAACTCGCACATTCACAAACCTTAAAAGTTTTTAAACATAACTTTGCCAATACGTAAAAACTAACCAACCTTAATAGACTTCTCTAAAGAGGTTTGATTGCTTTGGCAGAAAACAGATATTATAATTCTTGGTCTAAGGAAATATGTAATAATTATTTTACTACTATTTTCACACAGAAATCTCTTACTCTCAATTGGTTATTCTAACAATCCCTATTTTTCATTATTCGACTGTCAATTATTAATATACGGAAATTAATAATATTAACATGGATTCCTTTTTCGAGAATTGAATATAATATTGTTCTCTTGATTCAATTACTCTTATC
This sequence comes from Micrasema minimum, assembly GCA_022494985.1. Classification (NCBI taxonomy): domain Eukaryota; kingdom Metazoa; phylum Arthropoda; class Insecta; order Trichoptera; family Brachycentridae; genus Micrasema; species Micrasema minimum. The sequence continues at coordinate 38,011 of JAGVSP010003305.1, read as the reverse complement.
ATAATAATTCAATAAGTCAAAAACATAAAACTACACAAATGAGATTTCAAGTCGAGTACGCAAAAATGATACAGATTATCGATCCTATTCGTAAAACAATGACGTATGTACGAACAACCTATACTTTATAATATAATCTTTAATGTAACTCACGATTAAAGTATGTCAACGGTTTGTTTAATCTGTAAAAAAAGGTATTGTATCCTCTCCTCCTACTGCTTTAGCATATTTGTAGATTCATTTCTTTGTTTTTGACCCATCAAATTATTACTCGAAACCATCATTCAATAATTTATATTCTAGCATTTCACGTTATGCAGTCAATCAAAACGTTTTGTTCTTTTGTTGTTAAAATATTTTCGATCGATTGATTTTTCTCCTGACGTTATTATTCTCACTTTTATTTTATTCTTTATAATCGATTTTTCTTCAGTCGGTTCCGCTCATCTCTATTACGAAGCCTCTAGAAGAAACTCGCTGTCGGAAGCGTAATCGCCATCCAGCGCGGAGATGGAAGGCAAATGAAATTTGCAATAATTTTTCTGTCGAATTTATTCTAATTTGAGTTGACTCCAACGTGAATATCGTAAGTACGGCAGCATGAAGCTTTTCATACGTTTCAGGAATAAATTTACTCACAGCGCTCTTCCGAGTACAACCAGGCCTAGACATATGTATATGAAAACCATTCTCATTTTTTTTAAAAGAATGTGTGGAATGTATTGACGTATAGACGTTAAAAAAAAAAAAATATTTATTCTATTCAGAAAACCAATAACTGCTACTACTACTAATTTCCAATATCTACACCTAATGATGCATAAGGCACTGCATTGGAACACCAAGTACAGTGTAACTTGATCACTTTTATTACATGAAAATAAGATAATAATTATTAATTAAATTAAATTGTATTCTTCCAAATACCTCATAAATAAATCGAAATTTTAAAAACATACATATTTTTTAAATATGTGCGTAAACAAGGAAATACTAAAAAACCTTTCAATTTATTTATAAAATTTATTTAAACAATGTATAACTTATTTCCAAGCAAAACAGCTTAATTATAAAATCGAAATAAAGATGTATGCTTGTATAAACTAGATTCGGTGCAATGTTCAAGTATGCTAATAGTTTCGGGACGCCGCGACGCCGACGACCCGTCGGTCGGCGCGAGCGTCGCGACGTCGTCGGCGTCGACCACAATCCGGCATAATTATGTCCTTACCTAACCCAAGCATAATTGATTCGATTACTAAATCCGTTTCATGTCGGCTGCTACTAATATTGTTTTCCTGTCTATTCAGCTAGCTTTTGCGGAGCTAATAACCCACAAATCATCGACGATGAATATTGATTGAAGATTCAAAAACAGTTACTCGCAATTAAACGTGGAAGTACTGGGAAGGGCCTGTGGTATATATTTTTTGGTTACTGAGTAAGACATTACGTAAATATTAAAATCAATTATTTAATGCCTGATATTTCATATATTTGTGGTACATTAGACTAGTTATGAAGCGTACCAATGCAGTACCCTATGCACCATAAGGTATGTATAAAGGGAAGAAGTACAATAAGAAGTATAATAAAGTGTAAGCCATAAGAAAGATTTCTGTTTTTTTTTTAAATACATGCGCCTTTTTTTAAGCAATTGACCTTAAATCGATTGCAGATAAATAAATAATACCACAATAAAGATCCATGTAGAATTTCGCGACCAGATGTCCGCTGCTAACTATCCGTTGTACAGATTACGTTAGAACGTGAACTTTACTTTGTACGGAAACATAGACACGGAAACGTTAGAAGCATTTGGTAAAATCCACATGCTATAAATTTATGTTAAACTTTGTAAAAGCCTTTAAAATGTCGAACATTATAACTTTATTCAATTTCATTCACATGAAATGAAGCTTAAAACAGGGTGTGCTTACCCCTAATCAACTAAAATGATTCAATTTCGTCAGTAAAGCTTAGTGACACTGTACGTAAAAACTATAATCAAAACGTAGGAAGGTGATTGAAGCTGCGAAGCCAGTTGAACTTAATTACGATTGTTGATGGTACAGTAAATCAGAGGTATCTTTAGGTACTTACTTTAGGTACGTAGGTCTTTAGGAGTTTGTACTGGGTACCTACTGCTACCCGTTCCGTATATTATGATTATGATGAGAACGATTAGACACGGAGTTGCACAACCCCTTACCCCTATTACGTTAAGGTACCAAATGTTACCAGAAGATAATACGTGAGAAACCTGCTATTGTATTATCTATCTATCCGTACCTGATAAGGATAAGAGTTTATTTGTAGTAATATGTTAAGAAGGAATGCTTGAGCAAAATTCTGTTTTGTTATTCATCTTCTTATGAACGTTTGCGTGGATTTTTTTTAATCATTGCAGTAGTGCACTTTACTTATCCGCACCCAATGCCAATGGTACATAAAGCACTGCGTTGGTATACCAAGTGCAGTGTATCTTAATCATTTTTTATTACATGAAAATAAGATGATCAGTCTGGCGCATCAAAACAATGTAGAACACGTGAATAATTAATATGAAAATCCCATTTAAACAAATATTTCATGTAGAGCCCCTACGGGAATAGAGCCCGCAACCTCATGCACGGTAGCCAAATGGGCTACAACTATGCTACGAGGTGAATAAATACAGAGAACCATATTCTACAGAGGATGTATAATAAACGATCAAATATTTAAGAGAACTTAATTCTTATTATATGTTAGGATCATTTGATTGTGCGTGGAAAACCGCTTTTATACGTAGATATGGTTAATATAAGAAAAGTTTTCCACTATAATCTGTATAAATATACCCTAAAAATCTGCAAATAAACGCTTTATTTACTACCTATATTTCAAAATTATGCCATATGACATTAAAAATTCATTCAGAAAAGTATAATTGCATCGGGCTTTCGGCGTCCTGGACGTCCACTGTTGACAATCCTTCGATGGTTTATATGGGAGCTACTGGACTTGAGTGGTAGGACGCATACAAATCGGAGAACAATCGCTTAACTTGGAGGCAGTTTGTAAAATAAATGGATGTAAATTATATTTTTCACCAAAAAAATTAAGAAGCTTTTGCAATACATAAAATTGTAAAATGCGTAAAATTCCATTACCTCAAAACATACACGACGAGGTTAATGCAATCTAAGTGATAGCCAAAGGAATGCCTTCACTTGAAAACCGGGTCAAATCGATTTCAAAGGTTCTCATAGAAATAAGAAGTGCTCGTAAAATAGACAAGTAAGACACTGCAGAGGAAAGTATTTGAATAAGTAGAATTTCATTCAAATTTTTCATTAGACTTTTTCTCTAAAGTGCTATTTAGATAAAGCTTTCATCTTTTTCTTCCCTTAAAAACATTTAAATACGTATTTTGTATTTATTTCTGCTTTTACAAATCCGAATATAAGCTGAAATGGGTTCTTCATATTGCAATACATTATAAAGAATGTTTGTGTAACATAATGAAAGCTGTCTCCTTTAAAGCATTCTCATTTTAATACGTTTTCTTGGGAAAATATAATGGCATTTTGTTGTTCGAATCTTTTATCATGGCTGCTTTAAAGATCTAAATATTATAATGAAATATTCCAACAAGCTTTTACAACCGACGAGGACTTTAAATGTGTTGGGGTTATTTTAGTACAAAAGGCAATATCAAGATACTTGTGACCCTTTCAGAATTCTAACACAAAGTTTGCGTTTATAGAATCATACCTTGACACTGATACGCCCAACAATACAGAAGCTATCAGTTGGATTCAATACCGAAATCCTTTGAGTAATAACTGTACTTTGTAACGTCGTTTCCTTTCAACAAGACAAATTTAATATTCCCGAAAGACCTGTAGAGGAATTTTTAGACGAAGAACGTTGCCTTTTAGAAATATGCAACAATCTTAATTTCTTGAAAATGTTAAATTATTCATTGGTTTGAATTGATTGTCATTTCAATGACTGATAAAGATAAAATTTATCATTTTTAAGATATCTATTTTATTTCAAATCATTTCCCTCTTCGACCTATATACGTATATCCGTAAGATATGATAATATACAAATAATCGTGTTGTATCTAGACCCGTGGTAGCGGCAGACTCCGGTTTTTAAATCATGGGTTCGAATACTCGTTTTCTAATCAGTTATTTCTGACTAGTTGAAAGTTATTGTATTAAAATAGTTAAAAAATGACAAATATAAATTACTAATTCACCGGTAAGTTATGTATATAAGAAGCAATTAGTACAATATTTTTAAGCATTGTATTTAACCAAATTGACATTCAAACCAAATTATTAACCGACTTCTCCAAATACAAGGTAAGTATTGTTAGTTGGATAAATCAAATAAATTCTTAAAATTAAAAAAAATCTATTTAAGTGACAAATTTTGAATTGATCATAATTTAGATATATTTAAAGCTTTTAACGAACTTATCGGTGTTTTTTCCATGTAAAATGAAACAATTTCATAAAATACTGTCTTATTTGGGAACATAATCAGCCTTTTCAAATATAGAAAATAACGCAAAACGAAAATATTAAAAGTTCTCCATACATTTGTGGTTTCTGTTTTCTTCTTCGCGAAAATTATAATATGGTAAAGAAATAAAAGTAAAGGTAAGGAAAAGTTGTTGTATTTTTCTTTTTGATAATATTCGCTCCGAAGTCTTAAAAAGCTAATTTGAAAATCACATATCGTTCATATTATGAAAGTTACGTTCTTTAATAAGAAAATGAGTTCGTAGAATCCGGAAAATATAAATAGATTTGAATAAAATTCATAATTTTTTTTTGATAAATACGATTTCTCATTTATGATGTATGTGTACCGAAAAAACAAGGAAAAGAGAGCGTAACCCTAAATATTTAAAAAAAACAAGACATGTCTTTTTCGCATAAACGTATGTGCGTATGTCGTCAGTGGTATGTTTATATAGAATACTCTGGACAAGGAAATTGAAATAAAGACAGATCCTTGACTCTGGATAACTTCATGAAGAAATGCAATACTATTTTTTTTTAATAAAAAAATGTTACTAAAACGAATACTGCTGAAATTGGGTGAAGTGAAACTACCAAATTAATTATTAGTTATTTATTATGCTTACATATTAATTTAACATACCTTTCACGTATAGTTATGTTAATCACATGTAAGGGATTATTGTGGACTCATAAACAGCTTTGTGCTCAACCTAAATAAAAATTTAAACGCCAATCGTGTTTTCACTCTCCAGTAAAATGTAACTTAGTAATTTTTTGACCTCGTCTTTCCTCGGCTTTCTATACACCGTGTCCCACGATGAGACCGCGAAACTCCAGAGGGTGATTATTCATGATATTCTGAGAAAAAAATCTTAATAAAGTTTTTCAAAAAACTCAATTCTAATTTCTTAAAAAAATTATTAAAATATAAATAAAAATTCACGCGTGTAATACCGTCAATTTTTGAACTGGCTCACACCACGTGACCTGCACCAATAAGCGCGAAGAAATCACATATTTTTGAAACTTAAACTAAAGATTCAGATATGAAATTCGAATTTTGAATGTCCGTACAAGGCGTACCAGAGCGGACCCCCACTCCTCCCCGCCCACCGCCACCCCGCCGCCGCTAGCACTTCAAACAGAAGCCAGTATTACACTCGTCGCTTTTTATGAATACTTTTTTTTAAAATTAATTATTGGAAATGCCCGGATCAAAAAATTTTATAAGGATTTTTTTCTCAGAATACCATGAACAATCACCCTCCGGAGTATTGTTTGGGAAGGTTGTCGGGCGTTTATGAATAGCAGCTCTGTACATTATGTCACGTATTAAACAATTAAAGCTAGTGCCAATACAGTGAAGCGCCGCGCCGCTATAAATGTGTGGGCACAGTCTAAATTAATATCAACATGGCAGACATGTGCAAGGGACGGGGTTATTCAATTATTTCCAATATAATTTAGTAGCTGTAATGAAATAAACCATATTAATTTAATTCGCATCCTTACTTGTTTTTTTTTTAATTATGGTTTTTATTGTCTACGGAGTGGATAAAGCAATGGTGCTAGGAAAGGGCGGTGTGGCGTTCTATCTCCTTCCTGCCCACTATCTTCTCTGCCTTCCGCTTTGGGTAAGGGGTGTCATGGTTTGTTAGTTATCTACATGTTTTTAAAAATTAAAATATTTCGCATATTAGCCATTTTACAATGTTTCTTACCGACTTCCCAAAAATGTTACACTACATTTTTATTCATATAATTGAAATAAATTTAATTTAGTGATCACCTGATCAAACTTCATCATCTTGATTACTATTTACAACATAAACTGCCAAGGTTTTCGTGTTAAAAGTTATTATTAATTAATTTATACGCAAATAATATCATAATAATATGATTTAAATTTGATTTTATAAACATACTTATTAAAAATCGTAATGGGGATTCTTGATGGCACTTCTTGAATAGACACAAAAAATATATATTTCGAAACACAAAAATAAGAATCAGTGTAAAAGAAAAGTTAATGCCATTTTTATAAGTGACGAAAGAGGGTGAGTTATACCCGATTTATTTTTTTAAGATTATTTTTAATTTACAAATATTAGTGACTTATGTTTATCACGAATATGTTAGTATGTTTCAAATATTGCATTGTGGTGATTTATGACGTTAATAACACAATACTTTATTACAGAGGTAAACAATACATTGCTTCTGTACACAACTTATCATTATTGAGTTGTAAAAATAGACGAAACTTCCAGAGTAGGTAAACCTTTCATATTTCGAAACAAGCTTCCTGAATCATTAATAACTTTACCTTCGCTAAGAGAAACGGCAACAGAAGGTACACTATTTGTTACTTCTTCCTTATAATTAGGTTTGCCAGCATCCGAGCGTCTTCATTCATTTTGACACAGCCTTAGACTACGACCTCTTTTGAATATGGAGGTCTCGAACAGGAAATAAAACACGGTTCAAAGGATCCCAAGATTGTAGAAAATAGTATCTAAGTGCTCACCCGGTCTTGGAGACGTTACGACATTTATTGTCCTTATTTCACCTCTTCCCTTTGAACTTCAGTAAGAAAAACGCAAGGTTCCAGCATAATTGTGAACCTTCCTTGTGTTTAAATGAAACACTATTATAGGCCCTGCGCGCTTTGTAACAGGCGACAGCTGTTGCGTCTAAAAGGAAACAGTAAATTTGTCTGGATATTTTAATTAACCTTTGTGCTTTGTGATAACGGTAAATATTATCCTTATAATTTGAAAGGGCAGACAAAATATTAAATCCCTAGGCCTTTTGAATATTATGACCGAAAATTACTTATACCTCATAGAAAATATTCGGCTTTCATAAGAAAATGTTATGGCTGTTTTGTTTAAATGAAATTGTGTTTTATATTTTAGGTCAAATGGGAAGTGTTGACGTCTGTCAAAAACACATTACCCTTTAAAACCACGACGCTCAAACTGTCAAAAATAGAAATTTAAACATATTTTTGGCTAGAGTTGAAAAAACCGTAATGTACTGTTTAACTTCCATAGAACTAAACAGCTTGGAATAAAAGGGTTTTTCATATTCATCATAAACAATATGTTTGTCATTTTTATAAAAATATTTTAACGAAGAAAAATGAGTGAGTATTGATCATTTAAATAAATTTACACATTTATAAATTAAGCACATTTATAATTTCGCTATGAATATTTATTATTTTACCTTCTGCCAGTGTTCTTGGATAATAAATTACCTCTTGGAGGTATTCCGATCGTTTTTACATAAGACTTTCAGCTCGGACCAAAATACAATTTCACGTTTATTAAAGGTTAAATCAGAAGGGGATAATTTATGAGCCAATCCTTCTGCCTTGGATAGTTTAAATGCTTATCAAAATTAATTGCCCTTGACAATCGGTTCTCAGTGGCTGTTCGTACTTATCGATTTCTGTCAAACCGCTTTCTCCAGGCACGCAATATAATATTATAATAGTCGGTGGAGCAAACGTCAACACCCATTTCAGAAATACCTCAAAACATTTTTAAACTCTGTTCGCAATTGATCTAGCATTTATTTCCACATAGAAGATGGAACATTCAAAGTTATTAATATGTTAAATTTATCTGCAGGAATAATTGCATAAAATAAATGCTTCAAAATGAAAATGACTTCAAAATTGGTAAATCGTTGTAAAATTGGATTCGTTAAATCTATACAAAATCGATATATCTGTAAACAATCGATAAGAACGGCAATATTGAAAGTCCGACTGTCGCGTTCTGCGCTTACTTGCAGATAGTTTAAGCTGTGCCGTGCTTAGATAAAATTCACACCGCACAGTATTTATTGCTCAGAAAACTGTACAGTTTCTTGTACCGTGAACAAGTCACTGCACAGTTTACTGTCCCTTATAAAGTGCGCTTTCGAATAGTGAGGGGTGGTAGAAGCTGCTGTTAGAGTATTAATAAAACATTTAGTTTAAATCTAAATCAAGTTCAAAAAATTACCAATTTGTCTAGTAAAAAAAATACTTCCGTCGATGGCACTCTCCCTGATGTACTTGGCGGAGATAATAGATGCGGAACTAATGTGGAAGGAGTCGAGAGGTGTTGGCCAATGTGAGGGTCTCCTGTAAGGATCCAGTGTAGATCACATGCTCTACATAATGTGGAAAAAAAGGAAGAAATGTTCACTTGTTTTTTCAGTATTCGCCTCGAAATAATATATCTGCTTACGAAGGTATTTAACACGTTTTTTTCTTATTTTCCTTATTATTTCTAAAAACATTTTCGAAAAGTGGCACTTAATGTCTCACCGTGTACAAATAAATACAAAATTCAGAATAATCCTTGTAATGACTTTCCAAATTGCTAAGCAATAAATTTTGAAATAAAGAGATCGTTATTTTCATTTTGGTTTATAGATCCTCTAATCGGGGACCTTAAATTTATTTTGATTGTGAAATTTTAATGAGGAGGAAGAAGTTGTTAGAAACACACCAAAATGTATTGAAATAAAATTTGGAGTTAAACAATATTATCAAAGGTAATAATATTAATATTATTACGTAATAATATTATCAAATCAGACAAGTAATACTATGGGTAAATGGAAGTATTATAATATAGATAATATTGTGGTACTCAAAATACCAAATAATTATTTTATGCAGCAACCAAGTGAAATGTGGCATGCGGGTTCTTTGGCTAATCCTGATGCTTCATTACGCTCGGTAACAAGTACGTAAATGTGGTATATTTGTGAAGATGGATGAAAATATCATATTTAATATCTTCCTTAATTCTTAGATTTGTTTGTTTCGGTGATATGAATGGTTTTATTTCATAAACCTTAATTAAAACTAAATATTTCTATCAGTGGTAGCATAGAATTAAGTAAGTTTACGTTCGCATTATAAGATCATTATTTTATCATAATCATCTTTATCTCTAGCACTACCAGCCAGCCAGCTCTCTCGCTTTCTCCCACGTCAGACCCGTATCCATCAGTTCCGCCGAGTACGTCCGTAATATAATCATCGAAGGTCTTCCAGGACGGCGGGATACTGTAGGCGTAAAGAAGCGCAGTTCGGATTCAGGCTCTCCCGAGGCATCCGGAGTACACGCTCAAGCCGCAACTTCACGACTCCAGTTATTGTAAGTTGCTGCGTCCGTACCCGAACGTCAGCGTCTGTTATGAAGTCAAACCACCTAATTCCTAGTATCCTTCTCAGACACTTGTTCTCAAAACTCAATAAGCGAGCATTCTGAGCTTTGATGAAGAGCCAGGATTCACATCCATAAAGGAGCACCGGCACAATACATGAGTTAAAGAGTCGGCAAGCCATAATAATACACGAGGGGAAGGTCTTAGTCGCCTCCAAAATATTTCTCCACTTGCATCTGTCTTCGGCTGCTTCTTTCCAGTTTCTTATGCCCAAATATTCATTAACCAATGTATTTCAGTACAATATAAATATTTAAAACTGAACTTACCAAATATATCGAAGATTAAAGACAGATTTCGTTTATCCACACCAAAGAAGACCCATTCTAAAATCATTAATTTTCCCGTTCATTTAAAATATCCAAGCTGATTCGATAAATACTGTTGAATTCCTTGCAAGAAATAAAAGTATTTACCCCACCATAAAGTACCGCCGATGTGACCGCATTGCCATAATGAGGATACCTCTCGACTATATTAACCCTAAAAAAGTTACTATCCAATAATATTGTCGCTAATGTGAGTTTGGTGAAGTTGGTTCCACTCACACCACGCTATCGCTAGAGTACCAGATGACCACTCGCTAACTCTGCTCTGTATACGGTATTAGAAATCTTTTGGTAAGGATAGGGGGGAGATACTACTGATACTTTTTGTTTAGGGTACCAATATTTTTCGGCATCGAAATAGGCTAGTTGGTCATAAGTTCAAACGTGATAAGAGATACAAAATTTTAGGCTGAGAATGGCAAACAAAATAGATAACTTTTTCTTTATAGATAGATAAGTTTTTTTGTGCAGTTAATCGTGTATATAAATATAAAAATACGTAATTCTATTTGTGTCAAGAAACCAATAGAAATGTCCGCTTTTACATTTCTTAAAGCAGGTAACGTTATTTATAACTATTATTTTCACATAATTTTAAGTATGAAAATTTAGCACTCATACAGAATTGTGTGTGTGTGTGTGTGTAATAGATAAACAATAATATAGGTTTAATAATAATCTTTGACATTTCATTATATTTCATATTTTTGTTTCAATGTGTATCCTTTTTGTCTATTCTCCACTCCAAATAAACAAAAAAATCGGATGTAATCATTTTGCATTTTGTCGATATATTTTAGTCAATAGTCTCAAATCGTTCAAGTGGGAACCCCGACCAGCCAATGCTTTTAAAGTGAGCCATTAACGTACAGCAGCGAAGCTTGAACTTCCTTGCTGTTATATTCAGAAAGCCAAATACTTCCCTAAAGCGAACTATGGCTTCAAAGGAGTTTATTCTTGAAAGGACAAGCATAACAGATACCCGGTATAACCTCGTTAAGCGAGAAGTTTAGAAATCTAAACTCGTTTAATAAACTATGTTAACAAAAATAATGTAAGTACCTATATTTATTAATTATTACAATTTTAAACACTAATTAATTTGAAAAATAATTATCTTTATTATAATCAATATATAATATAATAGTTTTTACGTCACTTTTTAAGTCACACTAATGTTTGGGAGTGTCCGAATACAATGCTGATCGGGAACATTTGTAATACATCAAGTAGTCACTCGACCCAGCCAATGATAAGTCATAAACCCTATAATCGACTTGATATCCACATTCAACATCATCATCATTCCATATCCGCTTCCTATGTGGAGCATATGGATTCCACAAACTGCCTCCAAGCCAAGCAATCGGCCGTCCGTTCCCGTGCATCCTCCTAAGTCAGGTCCACGTCCCGCAGCTCTGACGCAGACTGCCAACAGGACGCCGAGAACCTGATGCCTTGTAAAATAGGCAAGTATGGTCATCTATATTCTCTTCCGAAAAACTTTTTGTCTCAGTTGAAAGATCCATTTTAATTTCCATATAAAAATAAATACGAACAAAAGAAATGGGGCAAGTTATACTGATAAATAAAGGAATATTTCGTAACACTTATCGTAACAAGATTGCCAGTACAATATGAAGTCGATTTCCGGCGAAGTATTTCGCGGTCAATTACCCTGGAGGTGATATTCGGCTCCCGGAAGTTGCACGGAAATCGTTCTAATTTTGTTCTCTATTCTCTGTTATTCTTCACAGTGTTACGGAACTTCCAACTTATTCTCACCTTTGCTTTTGCTCTTTGGATCAAAATTCAAATTATCAATTCATTCATTCGTCCTTTTATCAGTGCATAATAATGGTGCATAGGGCACATTTTAAGGTATCATTTTATTACGTGAGGGAATCAGTCTTACGTTTTAACTATCCCTATTACTAATGATCCAACAGAACAGGCCCAAAGCCTCTCTTTGGCTATCATAAATCTCACTATTTCTTTTTTTTAGTCTGTTCATTGAAATCGTATTTCACTGTTAGATTTATATAAATTATTTGGGAAAATAACTTTATTTTCTATTATTTACTCCCTGTTTGGAGCGTATAGATTCTACAAACGTCCATAGAAGCAACAAAACAATAATGCACTACTGTAAAAATGATGAAAATCGTAAGATCTTATTTAAATAATACGTATCATTTTCAGTGTTAACCTATGATCAGAATACGCGAACGTTGATAATTCTACTTATGAATGTAGATTATGTACTATATTAATACAATAAGGTTACGTATGAGTGAAAAGCTTCTTAACCTTGTAATATGAGCAAGGTCATAAAAAAACGCTAGACGCTAATCGCGGTGTAAAGATTAATCATTCCTCAAAGGAGACGGTGCAGAAGAGAAGGGTAGAAGCAGATTGGCCGTGCAAGCTGCCGTGAATGGGAGCGGAATAATTGGGTCACGCGACCACCAAAAGGACGCGGATATAATGACTCAACCGAATCCAGCCAAGTCCAGGAACACAAAGGAAACGACCAGATCCCAGCCCTGTCTTGTGGCTCCTTGATTTACTTCTCTCCGTTTGCTACGTTCCGCGATTAAGGAGGTATTCACTAGAGGGGTAAGGATCGGATCTTAAAGTGTCACCGAGAGGGGAATGAAGGGATGGCTCACAATGGCGTGAATAAAGATTGCGAGCAGTGACGACGCTAAAGGCCGAAATATTATCTCTTCCGTATCTCTGATAGGTTATGAATCTTGCGGATAGTTCCCTGTAAATATTGTCGTGACAAAAGGGAGACTTTCTCTGAAAAGGTCTTTTAATTTGATACGTCAGAAGATAAGGTGATAAATGAGTTCACGGAGAAGATTTTGACATATTTTATTATTTTTCGTGTTGAGGGTGTTTCGTTCTATTACATGTATTTTCATTACAAATACATGATATTCTTTAATACTTGGCAAAAAAAATCGAGTAATAAATAAAAGTCTCACTTGTAATTTGATAATATTGAAAGTAATTTTGCAAAATCCTATTCCGATGTAGGGTTTGTATTTAGGTTAAGTAAAATAACCAGTCGTAAATAAATTTACATGGCGCGGCGTTTGGAATAAATTCCGGGCATTCTAAGTAAGATATTGCAGCTGCATTTACGGCCAAGTTACAGTCCGATGCTTCCTTTTTCCACTGTAAGAACGCTGTACAGATAACTAGCAGGAATAGTGCTGCAATAGGAGCAGATTTTCGGCTCGGAGAGAAGCGATACAGCGCAGCGCATTATGCCGAGTCGCGCCGATAGCGAGTCACATGGGATCTCTCAGTATGGCGAATCGCTTACCTTTATCACTATAAATATAGCTTTATTTGCCTTTCGTTCACCTTTACACCTGACAGCACTTTAGTTCTGTTCCCGCGTTTCTACAATGGAATAAGATTCTATTTGGTTATCATTACGCGGAACAAACGTATTGACATTCAGTAAGTCCCTTGTGAAAAGTTTTTGCTATCGATATTCACTATATAATTTAACTTTTTGTAAACGCTTATATCGAGAAATTTAATCCTATTAACTTTAAGCTGATTTTGAGGAAACAAATCCTAAAATAACTTAACTGAAAGATCAAAGGACACCGAAGTAAGTAAGAATATTAGCTTCTTCAAGACTTCAGACAATTTTGAAGTAGATATCTTAGTACAATGTGGTCTCTCAGTGTTGTTTTTCACTTTGAAAGCTTAAGTTCTTAAGTTCTAGTTTCAAAATTCTAAAAGTAAATGGCATTTTGGGTTTCCTAGAATTAAACAGGGAGACAATTAGTTTGCTTTATAAAATGAGTTCAATTTTCCTAAACTATAAAGTAAAGTCAAGGGTGGTGGAAAGGATCTGGAAGGTTTCTCAAGGAGTTTTGATCCTTTGCAACATAAATACTCGTATTTTGGTACCAGGGACTCATTCCATCATAGAACTTAAGGATGATATCACCCGTATTTAAGACAAATAGCGGAACCATCAACGTGATTCTTTTTCATAAAAGCATTCGTCAGTGAGTACTTTTTAAAAACCTGATTTACGTTATATTTTATAATATATATCCGCCAAAAAAACTTATCCTAAAATCTATAAAAATTATACTCCTGATAATATTTTTTAATATTATTTTATGCATAAACCTAAATTGTTTTGTGTTCATAACTAACTAACTAACCATCATGCCATTTTCCCGAAGGGGTAGGCAGAGCGGATAGGACGCCACAATACTCTGTCCTGGCACACTTTTTCTTTATTACAATGAAAAAAAATTTTGGTTCTGGTTTAACTTTGTGGTTTATTGCCTTTTTCCTAAACATAGCAGGTAGATATGTTGAGAAGAGTAACTGAAAACTATTTATATGGCATACTCATATTCCATTTGATAATTAACTTGTAACTTTATTAAAGATCGGTTTGTTTGATCATCATTACAGCTGACTATTCCAATTTTATTGATTCTTTACTTTCATCAGAGATCGAATATAATTCATGTGATTAATAAAACTGATTTATAACATTGGAACTGGAATACAGTGAACATGCGTCAGTACATTGAAATAAATTTAAGTTATCATGGTGCATACCTATTATTTGCATTATCAGAATTCGGGCTTTCCTCTCATAAACCGCCCCCACTCTACCACCACTTCCCTTACCCTTCACACACCCACAGAACCCCCCGCGGAAATCAACCGCTCCGCTGGATTTCCGGTTTTGCACTCTGCCCCTTCCTGTACACGATATTATGTCAATGTGATGTTTTTGTATGTTCCCATACTCTATGGTCTAGTGTCTAGTCTGTAGAGTAATGAGTTTCTCCATTTGACGATCTTTTGAATGTTATGTAGGTAGGTGTATAATATGTATGAGCGATGAAGATAGATGCTCTTGAAATGTGGTGCCGGCGCAAAATGCTACGAATTTCATGGACCGCCCACAGTACAAATGTTTAAATTCTCCAAGAATTGGGAATTAAACAGCGTCTATCTTCCATTGTGCAGCTACGTATTCTCGGGTATTCGGTCACGTCACAAGGCAGCCGGACACTATGGAAAAAATTGGTGGTGAAAAATGACTGGTCGAAGGGTCTCGGTCCCGTGGAAGGAGCGAACTGAGCTAACGAGATGAACTGGCTTGGTGACAAAGGCGAATCTCTCCAGGAGGCTTCCAGTGAAGCGCTGGAGACAGAGATGGATGGAAGCGAATTCTGGCGGCATGCTTCCCCCCTATTGCTGTTACCACGACTGCTCTGTCAAGAGCTAACGACTAAGAAGAAGTTTAATATGTACACAATTTTTTCTTACTTTTGTGTATTATTGATTATTCATATTATATTCTTTATGCGGAATAATTGACTGCCTTTTCACGCTAGGATAAGATAGCTTACCAAATCATAAAATGGTTTAGGTTCTGCTTTTATAAGTCAACAATATAGATAAATAGTTATGGGCAGTTCTTCTTTTTAAAAATGCACTAAATTTTAGTAAGGAACTCAACATACATATTATAAATTCATATATCTATTAAATTCTCATACGTAATAGTATTAAAAAAGTTTTTCACTTCCGCTCGTAACTTTTCAAGCGTTTATTTGAATTAAACGGGAACATCGTTACAAAAGCAAAGTTAAAATAAAATCTCTTAAATTTACGCCGTATTTCAACATTATTCAATAAAAATGGTTCATTTCTAAAATGCTTAATTTTTGTAAAAGTATCGTTAATGTGCCTATAAACTTTGCGAAGAAAAATTCTGTTGTTTTTATGTCCGCTGTCCGTAAAATTCTTCCTTGTTGTCCCAGTTATAAAAAGTATTAAGTTATAAACATCGTAAAAGAATAGCCAAAAAAATCTTTTAGCCGCGAGATCTTGAATATGAAAGCAAACACTTAAAAATAATGTAATGTTGGATACATAAGTACATAATGAAATCATAAATTAACCCCCGTGTTTGTCCAGAGCATTACGCTGAAAATCATCCCCGGTGAAATTCGAGATCGAGGAAAAATTAATTCACTTTTCACCCCTTGTTTGCAACCCGCAATTTTTTCTATTTTTAATCAGAAAGGAACAAGTGAAATTGCAGTAGAACCAAGGCGCTTCATTAAGAAAGCCGTTTTTCTTTACAGGTCACGAATTTCAAAATGGAGGGAAATGGGGTGGAATAAGATGAAAATACATTTATAAATTACGTCCTGGGGTGAGTTGGCACCTGGTTTAAGCGATAACTTTTTGACGATACATGACAGTTTTTCAAAATGTCCAATACAAAGGAATTTGCGATATGATAGATTGGTCACATGAGAAAAACTTCGCGTACAGAAAATATTTGTAAAACGTACGATTGTTGTATCATAATTGCGTTTAGGTATCGTTTCGATCAATTCCGAAAAAAGACTAGTCGGTTTTTATCGGCAAAGTTTCCTACGGTCCAAATGGTCCTAAAAGTATAAATCCGTATACTCTTATTGTCAGTAAGGATATTATTGTTTGTAAGGCGTGTGTATGATTGATATACTCCGCAGCAACGAATTCCGTTTACACATTTAATGTTCTGTATTATGACCTGTAAAGAAAACATACGTTAGTATTTTTTGGGCGTTCAATAAAAATATCTACAAATTTCCTTTTGTATCGTAAAATATTATGCGTCACTTACTTTTCCTCTTTACTGGCATTAATTTTATTTTTATGGTGTTTTTATTTTTGCTCGGAAGTGCTTCGGGAAAAGCAACTACTCTTTAAATAAACGTGTTACAGTATCTCTATTCAAAGCTCGTTTATTCAGTATATTAAATTCATCTTGGGCTGAAGTTTTTGTAAAAAATTAATACGACGACAACATAAGCAAGTTCCTTGAACAGTTCACATATCTATTCATGTATACCTAGTATATTTTTTCGTGAAATGTTTTCCTTGGAATATTTTTAACTCTTTCTAAAAAGCGCGCAGGATTTTCTCTTTGAGTTTTCCATTTTTGTTTGAGTAAAATTACATTTCTCCCAACTAAGAATCCTAACATATCATCTCCGAAAGACTACCGAATCCCCTACAAATCTTCTATCCTGACACGCCTGATTCTTTTTGTAAATATGAATACATTTTTCGTTTTTATAATTTTTTTGTAAATACGTATGAATACATCGTTCTTTTTAATAATAATATTCTCTTCGGGTTCACATTCAGAGTAAGTTTTGCATGTTATAATTTTTTTTTAAATCTGGCAATAAAATTTCAAAGCTGTATAAAATTCCATACCGTTTAAAATATTCGTTTGAACTTTGAGGGTATTCAAATATACTCCGTACAAAGTTAAATAACAGTAAAAGGAAAATACCCAAACTTGTTCATAACTAACGTAGTAATAAAATAGTAATAATGTTGAATTGGGTTGCCGACCTACGAAGGACGAATAAAATTAATAATGCTCAAAGGGTTGTCATATGAAAACATTTCCTAGATGGTACCTACATAAAAATATTATCAAGCTATTTCCTTTAAACTTGTACCCAGGCTAAGCGGATCCATCAGGATCTGCTACATTATACGTTCTCTCATACAATAACTAAGATTCGAACTTATCGCCATAATAATGTCAATACCTATTTTAATTTATTATGTTTTAACATTTCTTTGTTTAACTTATTAAAATTATTATTTTGCTTACCAGGACAAAGTATCTACCTAACCGACAGTCAAAAGACTCAGATTTAAATCAGGGGCAAGCGATTTTTTGTGAAGTGAGTGCGTGTATGGTAATTTTTATTTTCTTTATTATTTCTCTTGTAAATACTACGCCAAAATGTTTAGTATTTAATCTTCAAATATCATCTTTCTTATGTGTAAAAAATGAATAACTTACCTATTTTCGGCACGTAGAGGTTGAGGTAGAGGCAGTCTTCGGAGAAGTTCTTCAGGAGTGGGAGCAGCCTCTCGAGGTGCGCGACCCTGGCGCGGGGGTGCTGCAGCAGGGCCTCCTGGGGGGTGGGCAGGGCGGGGGGCTGCTGTGGGCACGCGGGGGCGAAGCGGTCGGCCAGCCGGGTGCTGCGCCACTGGCTCGGGGTCACGGGGGGCATGTATCTGGAAAACAAATTGTACGGGTTGAGGTAAAGGCAATCTTCTTCTAGTTTAGTCTCGTAAAGTTACTTCGGAAAGAAGACGGAAGTAATTAGAAAGTGTAATTGATAAGTGATAATTGAGATTCACTGCACTCGGTCTACCAATGCAGTGCCCTATACACCATTAGGTGCGGTAAACGAAAAGAAGTAGTAGTAGTTGTTAAGGTCTTCCTGCAACTTTATGAAGTATTCAATCGATATGATATATTTATAAAAGGAAAATGTATGTAGATTTAAGAAAAAAAAATGTACGAGAACTGTATTACATTAATTTTAAAAAAATATATGTTCTTTGTAAAAAAAGATCTTATAGAATATTTTTAAACCACCTGTCATATTTGTCTACGCTTTATGTACGGGCAACACCAATTGATGGTGGTAAACGGGTTCCGGCATGCTGCCGGCCGACCACTCGTTCTCTTCTTATCCGATTGTCGCGCGCCACCCAGATCCGCCTTAAAGCCGGAATTATATTAGAGCCACGCCGCGTGTCGCAACGCGTGGGTTTGGAATCGATATCATACATTTAGTATGAAAATGATTATATTAGACATGTCCCGCGTGTCGCCGGCCGATCGACCGATTGGCCTGGGATCGGTGGTGGGGGAAGCGTGGCTCTAATATAATTCCGGCTTTAAGCCGAGACACCTCTTCATCTAACACCTAAGGACATATCACCATCAGCCATCACGAGGTAGAAACAATATCAGCCAAAGTATCTAACAAGTATCCTGGAAATAAACCTGTTGAACAATTACATGAAATGATGGAGTTCGTTTAACACTCCGTCTGCAAAAAAACTTGTATTTTCTCCACCTAATTATACGTGATATTTTTTTATTTCATATTTCTGAATATCAGACATGAAGTAGAAAAAATATAATCAGCACGTCACATATTTTATGGATTTTAAAAAATTATAGCGGGTTTATTTTAGCTTTAAGAGCCCCCGCAGACTACAGACTTTCTATCGGCCGATAGTTTAGTCGCGATTTTAATCAGTATGAAGATGCATGCAACAACGATCGCGATTAAAATCGCGACTAAACTATCGGCCGATAGAAAGTCTGTAGTCTGCGGGGGCTCTAAGTCCTCACCCGAGGCCAGCGTTGAAATCGTTGTTTTCAAAATTATATTCCGGATTTGCAAAGTTATGAAAAAATATTAAATACTTCAAGCTACAATCTAAGCCCAGTTTTTGAAAAAATAATGCATTTTAAGGGAAAAAAACGTAAAGCCCTCATTTCTGTCTTTCATGAAAAAATGATGATCTCCGAAAAAAAAATCACTACAAGGGGCGTTTCTGTACAAATTTTCTAAAAATATACGCTTCCTAGCACAATTAATCAAATTCCACCGTCTAAAGTCTCGTACGACGTACATTCGAGCGTACATTCGAACTTTGAAATGTGTGACGTAGATGCCTAGTAATGACGTAGTGAGTGGCGTAGTGGGTCACTAGCTATCACTAGGCACGGTAGTATTTTTCAAGTATGGAACGCCACTTCTCTGAAATTCTTCTTCAAAGGGTCCTATACGTACTAGTTAAAAAAATATTGCTACAATAGGTTATTCTACTATATTGTTCCATTTAACTCTCTATGTACATATATTTTGTATATTATGTTACTACTTTACCAGCCTTCCTCACCTGATTTATTGTGCACTACACTTTGATCTTGGCCAACAGGCCGAGAAGCGATTTTATTGTGATTTAAGTAAGTTTACAATCGATAAAATTTAAAAACTTTTCAACCCACACAAAACAATAACAAGAAAATTTTCATTTTAATATCTATGCTTTACACTCAATATTTTGTATTTGGTATTCTGTGTCCCAAAAAGGCTTATCTAAAATTTAAAATAATGACGTCATTTAACGGAAAATCAAAACCACCGGAACATTTCCCTAGAAATTCATCATTTTAAACATTTGAATAAATCTCTCATTCTTCCATAAGGATGAATTGTGTTATCGATTGGAAATGCCACAAAACCTTTTCATGGCCCTGAAAGATATGAAAGTAAAAATGTTTGCGGGACCGAGGGATTAAAAAACACGTTTTTATTGTCAATATAAAATAGGTGGCCAATAAAAACATATGTGTGGGAGGTTTCGTGGAATGACTAAGGGAGAGATATTACCACCATTTTTCATGATTGTGAAGAATTTATGTAGAATAATACTAAAATTTATCAAGTCACTCTTTGGATATATCTTTGCTACAAAAAGTTTGAGGGTGTGTGTATGAGGATGTGTATGGTACCTATGTTTAGCTGAAAATAGCTGATTGATAGAGGATTTTTTTTATTATTTTCTTAATTTAAAATAACACCCAACACTTTTATAGAACCTGTTTATTGAATTATTTTTCCCATATTGTTATGCAAACAATTAATAGCTCGTACCTGTGGTGTTTTATTGCCTTTTTTTGACCCCTTAAACTAATGAGTAATAGTTTTAGACATACCTAAGACTTCCAAGTTGGCGGTGTGGCATAGGGCACTTCCAAGAAAGGCCTCCACGGGAGGGTGAGCATGTACATATAATGCCCCTCATGGGCCCATATTTGGTGCGCACCACCCGCGTAGAGTACTTGTGCAGGGCAGGGACGTGCCGCCCCGCGCACACCGTCATCGCCAGGGCTGCCAATACGGCCCCCCAGCCCGCCCACCGGACGCAGCGAGGTACGTATCTTCTGTTCCCACCCTTTTTCTTTCTGCCATCTTGGTAGGTTCTTTGTTTCTCGGAACCGCCATGCTGTTCCATCCCAACTGATGCGCCATTATTGCTACTATCCGGAAAATCTCCATTAAACCTTTTATTTACATCAATATCTTCTTTAAACACATTGAATTCTTTAACTGTAAAACTTTGACACGATTTGGCACACACATCACTTAAATTACGGGTAACGTCAATTTATGAGAATACATCTTTCGATATGTTTAAATAGTCGTCTCAATATTTAGGCTATTTTCTACGAAACGAACAATGAATCGTTTTTTTAGTTCTCGATATACCGCACTCACTATTGCTAATCGGTTATTTTAAGGTCGATGCTTCGAATTTCTCGCACTCACTTCTTTTACGCGCTTGCCGATTTTTTGCGTATCACAAAAATAAGAAAGAATAGAGTTTCCGTCTTCTTTACTACTAAAAGGTTTTCCTGGAAACGTTTCGTAATTATGGCGATCACGTAGTATGTTATCACTGATCGTGTTATTGTGTTCACGGGGTGGGAATAAACAAAGGGTTCTTAAGTTATTCGTGCGGTGAGGTTTCCTTTCTGACCCCCCTAAACATTTTAATCTTTCTATCAATACACAACTCTTTAAACTTGCATTCGGCTCTGCGAAAATAGCGAGTTAGTTGAAATGTCCCATTGTGCACTCTTTGACCTGACGTCAGATTCGCAAAAATGTTTCTATCGGCAAAAGTAAACAGTTGGTTCCATTCACCTAAAAAAGGGAGAATGATTCGACACAACTTTTAACGAGTTAAGCTTTAGACGCGTTATTTTACTACGAAAGATTTGGGGGAAATATTTAGAAGGAATAAAGCGAAAATAAACTGAATAGACTTTGTCAATCCTACATAATCGTCCACGCACTATTGGAGGATCCTCGTTCTATTGTATCCGGGTTGAATGTGAACATTTGTCCGACTAGGTCTAGAAATGTTTTTCTTTTGTTCCGGATGTTTTCGGCTTTTGTCGCGGACAGCTGCGGCGATCTCGCGCTGGACGCAGACACGGGCGGCGTTATGGGCTCGGGCGGAGCGGGCGGGCGGGCGTGCGGGCGCGGGCCGCGGGGGCGCATGCGCTCGCGCGCGGGGGGCCGAGGCCTAGAGCTCCGCTGGCCGGCGGGTCCCCGTGCGCGCCCCACCTCACCCGCCCCCGCGACATTC
This sequence comes from Micrasema minimum, assembly GCA_022494985.1. Lineage (NCBI taxonomy): Eukaryota > Metazoa > Arthropoda > Insecta > Trichoptera > Brachycentridae > Micrasema > Micrasema minimum. The sequence continues at coordinate 15,864 of JAGVSP010003305.1, read as the reverse complement.
TATGTTCTCTCGCACTCATTTGATGTCTCTGTAAAAAAAAATCACAATCCTATTAATTTAAAGTAAAAAAAATTCTAAGCTATTTACAAAATGTATATGTAAATCACGATCGTTGGACACAGTTTTCTTAAATTGTACACTTAACCTTAAATCATTTTATAGTAAAATTGCGAAGTGTTTGAGTATTTTAAATTTATCGGTAAAATTTCAAACATTTTACAAGAATTTTAATTTAGATATTTTTATGGTCTTTGCCCCTAAGAATTATATTATTACAAGTATTGTATAAGGAACCGAATGAAAAAAGTCATTGTAACGTTAGTAATACTAAGTTCTCATATGTTAGGATGTATTCAGTATTTTAAAATATTACATTTTAAGGTGACTTTAAGTTTGTAAATTCATTCTAGAAATAAATTATGTCATCTTAGTGAAAATGATACAATTTCCAATATATTTATTTAGTTTCACCAAAAGTTTTCCAATGTGTTATGTTAGTTATCACCTCGAAACGGTTGCCGCATTAAGTTTAATGTACTCAGCAAGAGTGGGCAAAAAGCTTGGCGTCGATTTATTACCGGATTCAATTAATCCAACCATACTGCCACCAGCCAGCGGTAGATATATAGGTATTTGCTTTAGGCCTCACTGTTCCACTTCGCATTTCCATATTAGTATCGTTCGTTCATTTCTCTGACTGTTAAAGAAGTAATTTTTCCCCCCCCCCCCCCCCCCCCACCCCCCCCCCCCCCCCCCCCCCCCCCCCCCCCAACCCCCCCCCCATATTTTTCTAAATCGCCCGATTAATAAACGAGGTTTTTAATTAAGCGCAGACAATCGCGATGATTAAAGGATAAAAGGTGCGCGGCACATAGCAAATTGCTTACTTGCCCTTAGGGGACAGTCAGTTCCCCACATTTCTTGCCTTTATCTAGAGTTCTATATACCTAGCCTAGGTGGATGGTTAGTAATCTGGTTTGACTACAACAATGCACAAATCCTTTAGACTTGATAGACTTTAGGATAACGAATTGTTTGTTCAAATTTCCTTCAATCTACCCTTTAATTCAAAAGAGTTCCTGAGTGGATGATTTAATAGTCTCAGATGATGTTAAGGGGTTTAAATAAATTGTATTATTCTAAAACTCATTTGACTGACAGTATTAAAAAATATCCGTACATTTCTGTATACAAAATAATATATTTACCCCTGAAGATATGAATTGAAAAAGCTATCATGAAATGTACATTTCTGTTGAAAGAAATTTAATGCGAATGAAAATTCTGCTAGATAAATGTTTGAAGCTCTTACTTTATATATCGGCTAAAAATAAAGGTAAATGTAAAGACTTTTTCAATTATATTATTTTAGTGTAGGTCCTATTTAGAAAACCCTCCCTTTACGATTATCGTGCGTTGAATACCAACGCCTCTTCTCTATTTTAATCAACAGGTAAATTGAAAGAATCTTCCTCTAATAATATTAAAGTAACCTTTAGTCTCTTTGAGACTTATATTTTGTCTGAGAAAAACTCGAAAACTGATGGCCGATAATGTACATAGCTTCTTATATATAACAATATATATATTTATTTATTTATAATTTTTATAATAAACGTATAAAAACAAAATAGTCTGGCAAAATAAATGTTATCCAGGTAAAAAGACAAACATTTAACATACGTCCACAGAGTTCTCCTGCTTGTACTGCGCTTATCATATTGTCCTCCAAGACTGCGACATGTGGGCTTTGTCCAGTTTACAGCACATATATGACCATCTGGACAGCAATACCTGGCTGTGTTTTGAGATATATCCTACTGACACGTACACCCCCGTAAAAATATATACAGTTTGCTCCACTTCAAAAGAATATGATTTTTATTTAAAAAAGAAAAGGAAAACACGAAAACATGATTTTAATTTTACCTTTAAATCTGCAATTTCTTGCCAATTTCATTGTGGAATCTGGGCCTTAAGCATAGGAAAGACAGTCCTTTCCTAGTCACGTATCTTTATTTTTTATGACACTAAAAAGAGCTCCATACCAAATGATTTGGAAAAAAAATATTTTTTCCCATTCAAAAATGATTTAAGTAAAAAATGTAAGTGGGTTTTTAAATACAAAATAACATAATACTTTGAAGATTTTTGAAGGATTTGAATTTTTAAAGCATGTAGGTACCTTTACACGTTAAACATGAACAAATTTAGGCATTATTCAGGTGGTTGAAAATATGTAGTACGTCGAGCATCTTCAGTTTATTATTTATAGTAAAATTACACCGCATCTACCTAATCGAGACTTAACTAGTTTCATAACACACTTACGTCATCAATAAGCATCTACGTCATCACTAGACATCTACGTCACACGTTTCATGTATTGGCCTAAGTGCTAGAGTTTTAAGATGGTGGTAATAAGTGGTGTTATAAAATTAACCCAAGGAATGAATGAACCGTATAAAGGAAGTCCCACGGCCATGCCACACGGAGGGAAAGTATATTAAATATTGAAAATAGGATATTTTTACTCAAAGAAGACATCATTCTATTTTTTTAATTAAGTAGAACTGCATTCACAGATTTTTTTCAAAATCGCCTGCCTCAACCGGGAATCGAACTCGCGTTAAGTGAAAAAAAAACACATGTATTTTTTGTTAACAGTCGAAAGTGTTAATCATATGGATTAATTTTTCCTTAATAACATAGCATCTTAAATGAAAGTAAGTCATAATATTTAACATTTTATTCAAAATAATAAACACGAACTAAAAAATAAAGAAACGGTTGTAATGTTGCAGGTCCAGGGTAGGCACTGGGTGCCTAACGCGAGAGTGTTTTGTACCAGTGGCAGCACTGGAAAGGGCGCACCAACATACTGTCAGATTGGCAACTCTGTTTTCTTTTCGCTCGGGAGTAACGCCGGAGAAGAGCCGAGTTTGGCAAAATGGCGGAAGATATAACTTGATCCTATACAATTTTTGATAACACGGCGGAGTTTTGGAAAGGAGCTAATGCCGCCGTGAGCAAGGGAAACCGGTTCTAAAACCGAAAGTTTTAAATCATGTCAGCATCAAACTTAGTAGCACATAACTCACCACGTGCCTAATTACTGTATGTTTTCACAGGCTTTCCCTCTCCTTCCCTAGTTAATTATTTTTATTATATTTGAATATGATATCTGAGGATATCGCTCATCTGTTGGGATGCTCGGTCAAATTCGCTATGTGAGCGGGAACCGAGCGATCCTAACCTATTTCATCATGTCATTCATCAAGATGCTTGGATATTTATACATTTTACATTCGTGCCGCACCTGCGGACGAATCCTGCCTGCTATCATCATTATAACATCGTACAATCATCCATCGTGAACACCTGTCCACCGATGGAAATTATCATCTGTAATATGCAAGAAATCTGCGATTCTGAGTTCCACGCGTGCATGTCGTGTTACCGCGTGCACGCTGGAAATATTTTCACCGGTCATCATCCTCCAATCTTTCAACATTGTAATTATTAATAAGTTTAGCTAGATTCTTTTAAATATCCCCTTCAACCTAGTTTTAATTTTCTTTGGCCAAAAGTTATTTCAAAGAGTAGATTTTTTACCCTAGGTGATGGTTGAAGCGTGGGAGTAGCTAGTCAGGATTATTTCTCTAAAAAAATCTAAATTGTCAGTCTTAAAATGTAAAACTGAGTATGTTATTTTCTAACCTTCGTACCTGTTATATTTTATGTTTGATTTCCCTGATTAAACTGTGTTACCAAGTAATCATAATTTTCATTTCCTACCACGTCCACGTCCCGTACATTAGTCTGCGTGTTCGCCTTGAATTCAATGCTTAAATTTTATAAATTTTTCTTTTAGTATTTCATAACTTTTTATAGAAACTCTGATCTTCTGCTGAGCAAGCCGGTGAAGTGTGGAAGGGGATTCCGAACCCTATAGCTGTTCGGAATTTCCATCTTCACACGGTACACGAAAAAAAAAAAAAAAAAATTTTAAAGACGCTTGACAATTTACGTGTTCTATTTTCGAATTGTTTTTAACTAATTGTTTTTAACTAATTGTTTTTAACTAATTTCAGCCAGTCTTCTTAAGTGGGTAGGTACTCTTTAGTTAATACTATGCAACAATAATGTTAGTTGTCGGAAGATGTTTAAGATGCTATGTTATTCAGGAGAAAATAATCCTTATGATTAACACTTTCGACTGTTATCAAAAAATACATATGTTTTTTTTTTTTACTTAACGCAAGTTCGATTCCCGGTTGAGGCAGGCGATTTCAAAAAAATCTTTGAATGCAGTTCTACTTAATTTATCTAATATACTTTGTCTAATATACTTTCCCTCCGTGTGGCATGGCCGTGGGACACCCTGTATATTTGGAAAATTTGTATGAAAGCGCCCCTTCTAGCATTCTTGTTCGAAGATAACAATGCATACAAAGTGAAACATCCTGTAAAATTACTTTTATAATACGAGCCTTATAAAGACATAAAACCTCTGGTATAAAATAGAACAGAACGATCACTAAACACAGTTCTCAGAAAACTTACATAAGGAAACTTTGTTTTATCATAATTTCTTCTGCTTTTATTATCACACTCGGGGTCAGAATTAAGTTCATCCAGCGAAATAATGTTCTGGAGCGGATTGTTTATTTTGGCGGGAGTTACGTTATTCGCAGTTTCAATTAACGAACATCAAGACAAGTGCCATATTTTTTTAACCCATTCCGAGTTTCTTATGTGTAATTAAATGACGTATTCTGGAAGACAGATTCTTTTAGTACCTATTAGAAAAATATTTTTTTAGAAGTGTTTTTAACTGCCTTATGATAACTGTGGTGGTGTTAGTGGCTAAGAGCCTGGGCTCACACTAGAGGATTTTGAGATCAACTCCCGGTGAAATGTGAGAAAGCGATTTTACTGATGTACTTTGTTCGAGTGGTTAAAAAAAAAACTGCAAGTACTTTTATTTTATTTCCAATTTAAACATTCTTGATATCTTACGTTTTTTTTTAATTAAAGGAAGGAAAAAAATATTATTCGCATATTAATGCTAGAAAAATATATGTCATGTTTTCATGACAATTTCATTAATTTACATGTTTTGCACGTACCTAATTAGAAAATCCACGTTTTAAAATATATTCTAAGTAAAATCCCTAACAACAGACGTTATTAAAATCACAAAGAAATTTTTCGTGTACAAAATGGCATTAACGATTGTATCTTATTATTAATTTTGATATATTTTAGCGAAAATAAGCCATATCTGATCAAACAAATATAGTATAAACGTGGAACAATATACTTACTGATTCGATCCATCACTACATAACATACCACATATTATATTATTAATACGAGGTTACTCTCTAGGGACGTATTCATTTTCACAAATAAAATATTATTATTTGTTTCGATCATTATTTTAGAAAGATCGCGCAGAAACTACTAACCCATGCCTAAAACAGACATTCTTGACCGAATATCCTTAAATTTATTATTACTACTACTTCCCCTTATCCGCGCCCAATGGTGCATAGGGCACTGCATCGATATACCAACAGTGAAGTGATTCTTGATAATTTTATTACATGAATGAGAAGATGATCAGCCATACGCTTCAGTACCAGTCTAAGGTATCACACATGAAATATTAATATGAAAATCACATGTAAATAAATATTTCATGTTGACCCCTTGCGGGAATCGAACCCGCGACCTCATGCACGGTAGCCAAATACGCTACCACTATGCTACGAGGCTAAATTCATTATTATAAATAAATAAATTATAAAGTAACTACGCATGAATTATGTATGTATTAAAATGACGGTAATAGGCATGTATCTCAAATTATTCTGTGAATATGGAAAAAAAAAAAACACAAAACCTTCGGTGCAATCCGTTTTTAAATCTTTTGTTTCTTAAAATAATCTCATTTCATTTGTACCGTACCGTTTTCGAAATGTATGATATGAATTATTTTACAATGTCTAAGATTTTTTTTCAAAATGCGTGTATAATACTACAGGTAAAAGTGACTACGGTGTATTGGCAATAAAAAAAAAGTGTAACTTTTTAAAGTGCTTTGAGTATAAAGTGAAAAATGTATGTTGTATTCTAGCCGAGAAATAAAATGAACACCATTTTATAAAAAACCTCGTTCAATATACCGATTTCAAATGGTAATATGAACAGGATTCTAATCAATTTGAAGAAATCATATCACGTTTCGTAAAGATGCCGAGAACGTTTTTATGTATTGGTAGAGTTGGCTGTTTACACACACAAGTGCGTTACAGCCGTTAGGGTGTGTGTGAATACATTATCTGAATTTACACTGAAAGAAATGGGACTGAGTAAATGCGAATTCTCATTCGGACTTGTGCGAATCGTATTATTTGCTACGTTATAACATTAATAGGGAATGCGGTACCATAAGACGATTAAACTACTCAGATTAGAGAATTATACTATACAAGTTTTGTGCATTCACTTAACCTCCCTAAACTAATACGTGATAAGTTTTTATTCATATTTAATTTAAAAAATTTAAATAGAAAGTAACAACAATTATTAAATAAATAACAAGACATTCTGTTTTTCTAGACCGAAATATTTTCAATCATATCTGTGTCTTTATCTAGATTTTAGTGAAACCAAATAGGCAAATATGTAAACAACATGGTGTGTCTCTTGTCGACAAAAAACTGGTTTTTACCCATGACGGGCTTAACCTAAGCAATGGCTGGTCGTAAGCCCAGTACACCCCTTGATATCCATATTCCCCTCTAAGTTTCTTTTCTCAGTAGAGATATAAATTATCGGCAAATATATTAAGCAAAGAATTTTGATAGAAAAATAATTTTACATTTACACGTGAAAAGATTTAATTTCCGGTATTACTGTATTTTAAAAATACTTTTAAAGGTTTGCAGTACAGGGATTTTTTAACAAAGCCAAACGATGTTAAAATTAAACGCGCAAAAGCAATATTTAGCTGAGAGCTTTGAAACAATTACATTATTTCTTTTACTACGTTTAACAGATATTTTTTCTTTCGTTCAACAGAGACCCCAGAATAAATTTGTGACCTATTCCTATTGTCTTTATTTTTTTTTTTTTCCATCAGCAGTAGAAAAGTAAATTGCGTTTTCTGGAACACCCTACCCACAAGAATCCAAACACATTCGTCTAACCCCTTTCTCACTCAATTCCAATCGATTCTGGGATTATTGCAAAAAAAACCAAAAGCCTTCGGCCGCACACCGCTTTACTGTATTTCATTTCCCATTGTATTGGGAAAATCTTTAAACATTTTCCAAATACGTGTTAAGAATAAAGCGGTCTTACCGCTAAGATATTTACAATTATTTTACTACAAATGAAAGTTAAAACTTATTCGGATTGAATTGAGGTTTATTATTCCCTCGACTAAAGATTTTTTTGTATTATCCGTTTTCTTGTTTCACAACAGATTTCATGGAAAAACAAGTTTACGAAACGAACTTTATTGCTACAATACATTTTCTAGAAACTTGAAATAATGGGAACATAAGAGCAAAAACAAACATGAGTATGTACTTTTAAATTTATGAATACATGTATTTATAAACATTTCTTTAAAAATTACAAATATGTAATCGATTAAACACTCTCATGATACAGATTTAAAAAAATACCTTCATAACGTTAAATACTAATTACCCTGATATAATCATATAATGTTTTTTTTATTTCAATATACCTTATCAACACAACGCCAATGTCAATGGTTTAAATATTACCCAGTTGGTTCTTTTAATCGAAATAAAATGGGCAATAAACAGACCTTTTAGAATGTATTTATTGCTTATAAATCTTTATTTGGTTTAGGAAATAAATCTTTTTTATCTGCCTGTCTCCATTACTAGTTGATTTACAGTTTGTTAGAAACTGAAAATGTACGTTTGTTTAACTTTAATAAAAAATATTGTAGAAGCTATTATTTAATAGTTGAAAAAATGTAAATTTGCTTTCTTCGCTTTTTACTAAAGTACTTGAATTCATAAAAAGAAAAAAATATGTATTACCTTATTAAACTATATATGGTGATGGATGTTTTTTTTAGCTTGATTATTACGGTGATTACTTCTATATATCGATCGTTAACTGCGCTGTAAAAAAGGTTTTAAAACTATCAATAGAACTAAACTATTAACCAAATTATCAAATAAACTATCAATGAACTACAATACATTTTTGCAATACTTAATTAACATGCTGTCATTAATTTTTAAGTAGATAACATTGGCAGCAGAGTTGGTTTTTTTGCAGACTTATTTAAATCTAATTTTCCATATCAAACCACTTCAAAATCTTCACAAAAAAAATCATTCTAATATGCTGCTATCATTTACAATGCTCGGCTGTTGAAGCATCTGATATCTACGCTTTGAAGGGATTTTTTTTTTAAATCGTTGATTATTCTACATCGATATATATGACAAATTTATTCAACAAACATTAATTTCATGTGATTTTTATACTAAAATGTAAATAAATATGCTATTAATATGTTACAATTATCACAGTAAAATGAAAAGTATGCTTTATTTTAGGATTTCTTGATTAAGATACTAAAAAAGCTATTTTCAATTGAAAAGGCTTACCATTCATCGTTTCCTGCGCTATCTAAGGGGATGCAGGACACCCATTCATTAACGTGAGTCATTACTCTGTGGTGTCACGTTCGTGGGAGGCGGAAGGCTTTAGCTAGGTACCATTACTAGTTCCTAGTTCCTAGCTCCCTGGCAGGGGAAGAATATGGACTGAGGATGCACTCAGTTCATAGTAATGCATTATAAACATTCAAATGAATCATGTTGTTTTCTACAGATAGATCTTACATGCACATTTGTATTTTTATTTCATTCGTTTATTATGTAGGTAGATTGGTGGTTAGGGTGAAAGGGTTTGAGTTTTTTTTTATTTATTAGTGAAAATTTTCAACAGGTATTATATAAAACATGTTATTATACGTTATTTGTGTCTTAATTTGCGTGTATCAGCACTGTTTCCATGTACGAGGAAGAACACAATTAGTTGATAAAATTTCCACCCTAATTATTCATGATGGAGACTATGTCGTTTTATAATTGGCATGCTTACATACGTTTGCCGTTGTTATCAAATAAAATTTTATGCCGAAATAGCCAAATAAAGTATCGATATTTTTGCAAATTAAATAATAGGGTTGTTTCCCGATAGCATGATTATCTCTTGACAAACGTTATAGAATATTGCAAAGTATGATTTTTACAATTACAACGATTATAAAACAAAATGATCAAAAATTGTGTTCTTCAATTAATAAATTTATGTTTTAAAAACGCAAATTACGACCGTGAATTTTAACGCCGTTAAGTGACTGAGACGTCATACCCGTCATTATAAAAGGCGTGAAATTTATTACATCGTGAGCACTCATATTGTTGATGTGACGACACACCGCATGCGCACCAATATGGAGGATTTTGCGAGTCGATTTGAAAAAAGCGCTATTTCAACGCGCGCTAGAAAAATTTATATGACATCGTAAAAAAATTAAAAAAAAAAAATTTCCCTTGGATATTGTTATTTTTCAATTCAATTTTTTGGAAATAAAAATACATAGAAATCGGTTAGTGATAGAAACCAAATTGGGCAAGAATAGGAACTTATGGTATTACTTAATTATTTATTACTTAAATATCAATATGATTTTCCTAGCCGTTTCAAAACTGGTGTAGTAGTTTAAAAAGGGTTACAGAATATACACCTTTTAGCACAACAAGTGCAATGAATTTATCATTTGTTACATTAAAACTCCTGTCAATACTTTTATTTGATACAGTGTAAACAGATAATTATATTTCACTCTGTTTAAATATTATGCTTCATGTGTATTCGGTTTAAAGCTATACTTCGATATAATTATTTTTACCAATGTAATAAATTATTTGTTACAATTTAGCACAATAGCTTAGTACTATTCTTTAATTCATATTTTTTTTTTTAATTTTTTTTTAATTTCTGTATTTTTCGCTGTATTTAAAGTGTATTTTTGTAAAAGGCAAGTGCCGTAAATAATATAAAATTTTGATTCATTATTTCACACTGACTCCCATCGGAAATCGAACCTGCAACCTCACGCACGCCAGCCCAAACGCGCTACCGCAACACCGAGAGGTGGTTTTTTTTTTTTTACATAAGGGAGAAAATAATTTATATGTTATAATTTTGAAAAACTTATTATTGTTATTTGAGCAATTCATTGAAAACCATTTTAGTCTTATCTTTAAAATTATAGTTTTTCTGGAGACGCATGATAGTGTTTTTAAGCTTATTTAATAAAATATGTATATTGGTGCAATTGAACAAATATCATTATTATTTGCAATTAACGTAACAGTGTACCTACTTTATAATGCCACTTGAAGTTAACACGCGGAATGAAGTTTCGTAAATATTTACTAAATGTTAATGTGAGCAAATGATGTTATTCATTCAATACATTTAAAAAATTTATATCGTAATGGCTTTTACATACTAACTAACTAACTAACTAACCATCACGCCGTTTCCCCGTAGGGATAAGCAGAGAGGATAGAACGCCATACCACTCTGTCCTGACATACTTCCTTTGCTTCCTCTACATTCATACATCTTCTCATGCACATACGCCGATTATTCCGACTTTTTACATGTCCACTTTCAAGTAATTGTCGTACTTGGTCATGCGTCATGCCATGTCTTTTTCGGCCTTCCTCGGCTTCTACATCCAGGCACACTTGCATTTAAACTTCTTTTAGCCGTTTTTTCATCACTCATTCGCTCCACATGACCAAACCATCGTAAAAGCCCTTTCTTAATTTTGTCGATAAATGCTTATCTCAGTCTTACACTCTGCTCTAATTTCGACATTTGTACGCCTATCATACATAGTCTTACCACACATTCGCCAGAGAGATCGCATTTCAACAGCATTTAGTCTATTTTCATCCTTCTTTTTCCAACACCACGATTCACTACCATACATAAGGGTTGGTACCAGTACTCCGTTGTGTACTGCCAATTTTGCTTCTTTTGATAAGTTCTTATTTGCCACCCATCGATTTTAAGGCACCATTAACTATGTTTACATACATAAATTGGCAAAACAATTAAAATATTGTAATGGCTAAAATACACGTAATCTTCCTGAGTTCTATACCCAGTACCCAGTGAGATTACATAATATAATGCATAGGTAAATTGATTTTCTTAAGACTGAATTTTCGTTACTTATTACATCCCTGTCACTAAGTCTCCTGGTAAGTTGAGGTGGTTATAAAAATTAAGAATGTTTTCCAGTGTAGCAAATATTTTACTGTGCAAAATATATTTTTAGACTTGAAATTTGTAAACAGTACGTTTTCAAGTTGTAATGTATATGTTTGCTTAGTAAAATACGGTCTTGATGTTACATGTATGTATTTTATCATGCTCGTGTCAAAGGCACCCTCATAAATCAAGAACCTTCTTATTTGGGGTAGGAGCGAATAATTTTCCACTGCAAATGGAAACATTCTATTTTTCTTAGATGTAAAAATATGCTTTAAGTAGTCATATGCTTAAATTTAAATCCGTTTTGAGAATTGATAAGGTTTTAAGAAATTTGGTTTTTTATATTAAACATTTCGATGAAATTAAATTAATCGCACATAGGTACGAAGTATATACCAAAAGAATATAGAATAACGAGAACCGGCATAAGAACGTTGCCCATACGAAAAACCTGAAGAAGTAAACAACGCTATGTTCCCATGGCAACCGTGGCCGCGTTGCTAGGTACTATAAAAACGAGGTGTGCTGTTAAAACTGCCATTTTCAGACTATAATGTTCGTAAAAATAAAGGAATATTTTAAAGCTATTTTTTTTTTTTGTCAGCTGTATATTAATTTTTCGTTTTTTTATTTATTTACATCCTTTGAACAAGAATTCACAAGAAGGGGCGTTTCCAAACAAATTTTCTAAAAATATACGCTTCCTAGGGTTATTTTCATAACACCACTTATTTGACGTTGTGGGTAACTACACCCCTCAAACACAGTAGTATTTTTCAGGCATGGAATGTCACTTCTCTGAAATTCTTGTTCGAAGTTTACACCCCATTCCGATTTTTTTCAAGATATGTTTACGCGGTGGCTCGGTATCACGCTATCAAGTGCATTGTTTCCACCTTAACCGTTTTTTATTTGTTTTTATGCAAAATATTCGCTATTTATACGCATTTTTCTTCATACTCGCATTCCGACAAGAACTTTTCCTGGTCGAGAAAAACTCTGCGGAGTCCTGTTTTTGTGGTAAATCGAAAATAGATTAATAAATGGGTTTTGATTTAGTATATTTGTATAATTTTCTACAACTTACATTTAACCAAGTGAGCATCAAGCAAATCTGAAAACGAAATTTGAGTGGAGGCGTATTACCTAAATACAGCCTAAAAACAGAAAACACAGAATTAAAAAAAAAAAAACTGCTAAAAATTGGCTCGCGTTATTTCTCCCCCCTAGAGATCTAAAGATGATTTATGAAGTGATATTATTTCACGAAACCTTACTTAACTTTGTGATAGAAATATCTAGATTCGAGAAATATTTTATGTTAAAAATTTATAAATACATACAATAAGGGAAATAGTGAAACAAGATTCTTGGAAATGTGAAAACGTTTGATTTTATAAACGCCGGTGGAATCTCACTAAAGTAGAGCAATTTTCAAAGTGAACAGAGATACATAATATTTGTATTAGAAATCTTTTGAACTTTTTTTACCAGAAATATTAGAATGGCCTTTCTTCAAGAGAGCCCACGCCACGGCTCACAAAGACGAGCATAGTACAAAAGACAAAACATTTTTCCTCCCTAAAGTATCATTCGACAAAAGGAAGCGAAGAGAAGTTTCTAGAACTGTGATAGCCTTTCCACTGAATGGCGGACCGAAACAGCGCTTTATTATTGAGTAGACATACATTCCTTATTTGTTTCAAAATCAACATCGCCACCTCGTAATATTATCATATGAACAATATGTCTCCGGGCTGCGTCTTTAAAGTAAAATAACAAAAGAAATCTTTCTCGCACGTGTGAATGTCGACAAACTTGTCATTTATTTTTCAAAGTTGCTCAGATGTTTCGTACCTAATATTTTGCGTACAACTTCGTCAAACATGTCTGAAAAATATAGGGAAGTAATCATTTTAGTTTCGTTCGTTAAATCATTCATTCATTATATACATAGAGCGCTAGCACAAAACTGTTTTAATATTTGAATTATGTAATGTAAAAGGATATATTAAAATAAAATATAATAAAATTAAATTAAATTAAATAAATTAAATAAAAAATAAATAAAAAATTATTCTTACTTTACTACATATATGTAGCTAATACACATAAGTATGTTAAACGTTAGTTATGTGGGATACTTTGGGCTACGAAGCAGTTCGATTCCCGACTGTTCAATATTACTTATTTTTTATTTGTATGTGGTTTTTGACTTTTTTTTATTTTGTGAAACCTAGGACTGGTACTGAAGCGTAAGAGTGGTCATCTTACCTTAAGTAAAAAAATATCTAGGTTTACTGCAATTGGTGAACCAATGCACCATTGGGTGCGGATAGGGGAAAGTAATATGCAGTAGTATTTGGAATTAATGTTTATAACGAATATTTTCGGATCTTTGCTGACTAGAAGATAATACGCGGATAAAACTAAACTTTATAACACGTTTCAAAACTATTGTTCAACTTGTAAAACAACATTAACCTTCAAAAGTTATGAAAAAACTTTAATTCATTTTTATTGTCTCAACAGAATAATTTTTCGATGGTCTCCCCTATAAATTAAAAAAAGTTCAAATGTTTATTTCTAACTTGTCTGAAAGTAGCATTCTGAAAATAGTTTATGAATCCGAATGATCAATGAATGCCATAAATTGATCGCAAATTATGATTATTCGATAACGTAATCGGATAAGCTGCTTGAATTATTATTTCAATAGACTTTATAAAATGAATTATGGGCGAAATAATATTTCACTTAGTCCGACAGTTTGTAATTAAATTTGTGAAATCGACCATAAACTACATATTGGTCAGTAAATTTTGTAACATATTTATGGTCCTTTGAACTAATTTTTCATATAATTAAATTACACTACCCTTTTTACAAATAATATGTAAAAGCGACAAGTGTTAAGTGTTTGTTTAACAATTATTATTGCATTTTTATAACAAATTACTCACTAAATTTTATTTCTTCCATGCTATGTGCTATTATCAAAACGGTAATTTTCGGTTTTGGCTTTTTGTCAACCCCACACGTTGTCATAATTTTATTTTCCAAGAATTGAGTGTCTGTCATATTACAAAATACCGTTTCTCGTTTCGGAAACAAATTGAATAATCCGGCAGTAGAATATTGCGGCCACGGGAAGCTGAAACATTAGGACGCATAACAAATTGGCGTAAGACACTTGCAAATCCCGTACTTTACGTACTACAAGATTTGCTAAAAGTATTCAAAATCCAGGACGGTATTGAAAATTTATTCCCAAGATTTTGCAACTCAAGTCACCGAATGAATTTAAATATTTTACATCAATGTGATGCTAACTTGAAGCGATGCAAATGTATTACGTGACTGCATTTTGTAGTATTTTAATGCTCTATTTTATAAATATACATTTGTACATACATTTTACATTTGAAACACTCACACGTTATCGATTTAAAAGTTCACTTGGAACATTATGTTATATTACTCAAGTAATATTAAAAAATTATCAACTGGTTAAATTTATCTAAAGCTGCAGTATTAAGCCACCTTCTTGACTTACAGGTTCACTCGTTTCATAAAAAGCACAAAAGTGCTTCTTTCTTTGATTAAGAGGTAAAGGGGTTATGTTTTTACTACGGAAAACTTTTTGCGTTTTCTCGAAATAGGAATCCAAATCAGTCAGTATTTATTTAACTGGTACTAAAAACGATGGCATTTCTTATTTTAATACTACGTTTGTAATCAAAATCACAATGGTTCCATATTAAAATAACAAGACAGGATATTCAGAATAAACACTTTGTCAGGAAATCAATTAACATTCAAGATGAAGCAACAATGATGAATGGAAAGTGAAGTATCATTCTGAACCCATATTCGATATTAGGAAAGATAGTGTAAAGGCCCGCCGATTGATAATTAGAGTGAGGCTTCGAAAACTCCACTTTATCTCATTGTTTTCAATATTCACCATGGCTTTGAAAACGGCATTCAATTATTTCAGAGTATTTCCTGAAACAGGAAACAATTACCACCACCTACCGGGGAAGCGACAGAACAAAAAGCTCCCCTCCAAACGGCGTAATTATTTTCTTATTCCTCGCAAATGAAATTATTATTCCCAGTCATGTAGTATAATGTACTGTTTCGGTCTCACTCCCAGTTAAGGCTAAGCTTTCCTTGTTTTGGCATTTTGCACACAACATAGCCTTTTATCCTATTGACAAACAAGCAAAATATGTGTTGCTGTACAAACTTGCTCAAATTAAATAAATTAAAAATCGTTCTCTTGTTTTGAAAAAAAAAAAAAGTTACCTAATTTAAAAAATATATTTTTTTAGCATATTTGACTTAGGTACCTTTTGTGTTTTTCTAAAATATGTATTCTTCAAATGTTTTTTTGGAACTTTATTGATACGTAAGACATTGTGTACATAAAATATTGTATTCTTACTTCCAAAAATGTAATAAGTTAGCATAATGTAATGATAATTGAAACAA
>JAGVSP010003304.1:0-24101 GCA_022494985.1 Micrasema minimum | reverse complement strand
CCAGGATTTCCTGATTTTGCCCACCGATTCTTTTGGTGGACGTCCTTGAGGCCCTCTGGTTTCTCGGTCTCCACACCAGAACGCGTTTCGACTCATCTGTCGTCCCGTCATTCTGGCTATGTGACCGGCCCCGATTTCCACTTCAAACCAAGCTAATTCGCTAATCTTGCACCTAAACCTAAACTTAACAAACCATCAGCCCTTTTTTTGCCTTCTCTTTGTGTATAGATCTTCAAGAGAAGAGAAAAATAAGCGTACAAGAGTATTTACGCCATTTATTTGGATTACTACACTGCTTGTTCCCCTCTTTACCTTCCACCACGGATTCCTTCCACTGACTACATAATGTAGAATCCTAATACTTTAGCGATTTCAAAAACACGGCACGTCTTCTCTCCCTGCGCAGCTCTGAACTTTTATGGAGTTAACTCCAGCATAGGTGTCATTTTTTCATTATATTTAAAATAATTGACTAACATTGATCCTCTATTTTCTCCTACAAGCACACCGGTTATTCCGACGTTTCAACCACGTCTTTTTCGACCAAAGTTTTGATCAAACTTATTTCTCATTTATTCTTTTCACTTTTTATTTATCTGTTCATTTTGGTTTTCAGGTGGAGAGTCTATTCTCGTGGGAGGAAAGGAAAGCTTCTAATGTCACGGAGCAGACCTGGGTGGCTATAGAGACTGAAGAAGATCTAGAAGGGTGGAGGGAGGAAGCGTGTGGGTATAGGGGATGCCCAGAAGACTATATACCAGAAGGTAAATAGGAAGGTTCTTTGTGTAAACGAAATTAAGTAAGACAACGGAGAACAGCGTATCAAGGAAAGGGGATTCGGATAGCTCTGAACCTACTCTATGGATGTCTTTCTCTAGCCTTAACCTCATATGCCTATTTTACAAGGCATCAGATTAGATCAGATTTATCAAGGTCAGATTTCGCATACCGGGTCGCACCACAAGAAGTTGCCATTTGTTTAATCCAAACACTGAAAATAGAAATTACGCCTATAATTACACCATAAATAGGATTCAAAGGAATCGCAACTTGGTGTGTGAGGGTGTTGATTTCTTCAACTCCAGCATTGGATCAGTCAAGTCAACTTGTAATAAACTTTAGTATTGTATTGTTGTGTATTCCCTAATGCCCACTTTATATGAGACAGTTTCTTGTTCAGAAAACTGTGCAGTCTGTCAAACTTCTGTCAAAAGACACGCTAAATATGTGTATTTTTGAAACGCGATTGTAAGTTATTATCGTATTTTGCTCTCAGGAAATTGTATATTTAGCTAATTATGTATGTATGTTATTGTTTTTTTACGTATTTAAAAGCATACAATAAACCAATGTCTATTTAAACGTTTACATAAAAAACATTGACTGTCATGTCAGCTTAAATCTGACACTAGCACCACAGTTTTTCATGCAGTTTTACCTTTATACGGGGACCGTTTTCAGACTGCACAGAAAACTGTGTAGTAAACTGCGCCATATAAAGATAGCTTTAGTCCTTATAGAATCACTTATGCAGTGTCATCCGCATAGACGTAATGTTTTACATGTAAAAAGATGTTCTTTATAAATGAAACATAAATTATGTATAGAATAGGTCTCAATACGGATCCTTGCGGAACCCCAGCATTAATATATCTTAACTCACTTTTAAAGCCATCGATATTAACAGTCATGGAGCGATTAGACAAATAATTCTCAAAGAAGTGTAATACTGGGCCCCTTACACCTATTATTTTTAAATATTTTAACAATTTGGAGTGATTAATACATGTTTTCTGTTATTTAACTCATTATTTATCTGATTGGAAAACTTTTGAAGAAGAGTTACACTGTTTTGTGTTCCCGCTAATCTATAACGAAAGTTTCCATAAGGCATATGTATTATATATATTTTACACTTTTACGTATTTCCAAATATGTTTTGTATTTTCTTTTTTATGAAAAGCCTGTAAAGACGTGTATAATGAGTAAATAAATAAATAAATGTTCAACGCCCTTAAAGAAAAGACCACCACTGTCAATTTGGTAGTATTTTATTTAAAAGCTACGGGTAACGGACCACAAATAAGATGACTCGCAGAAGTCGGCAGATAATGGTGAAAATTGAATTATTTCGTTAGCGACCATCTTACCTTCGTTTGTTCGGCTCTAGAAGCGAATATGGATTATCTATGCAAGCCCATCATGGGTATAACACTTTTATTTGTCTTTGCACTAACTCAAAAAGTTTTTGTAGACACTAAAACTTTGTAAGGAACACAGAGTTGAGGCAACGGACACAGCAACCCTTGGTATTACTATCACATCGGCGAAGGCGTTTCAGCTGGCTAGGCCATATACTACGTATGCCTCCCGAGAGCCGCCACCATGCTTGCCTATTTTGCAAGGCATCAGGTTCTCGGAGTCCTGGTCGTCCACTGTTGACAATTCGTCGGCAGTTTGCGTCAGAGCTACGGGACGTGGACTTGACTTAGGAGGATATGGTATCATGAATAATGAAAATGAACACACTAAGAATGTCATTTTTCTTCTCCAGGTATAGACGGAAGAGAGGAAATATCCGGTATAGCCACTCTTCCGTACGCCATGTGCTGTTGTTGCTTGCTGGCGGCGCTGTGCTCGCTGCGGGGCTGGTGGGGCGCGCCGGGCGGGGGCTCCAGGAGGACCCAGGGCGGGGGCCCCGTGCCCTGGAAGGCAGCCCTCACGGCTATCAAGGACCCCCGCATGAGACTGGCTGGACCGCTGGCGTTCTTCATCGGGCTGGAGCAGGGGTTCTTGTATGCGCATTTTCTGCAGGTAAATGATTTGTTTCATCTTGCTTTCATGTCAGAGAGTTTATGACGAGTGAGTTTATATGAGTTTTCGATGCTCAGTTATCTTTCAATCTTCATATAGTTTTTTTTTGTTATTTTTTTATTTTTATTTATTATATAACCATAACAATCATGAAAAATATACATTAGACAAGTAGTAAAAGTACAATTACAAAAATTAACGATTTGCCACACCAGATAAAAGGCTAACTTTTGTGCTTGGTGCGGAATAATTGCTACGAATTACAAAAAGTACAAAATTCATTGGTTTACAGTACTTTTCCATAGTAGTCATAACAATATACATAGTAATCAGCATTATTTTATAAACAACATTTTGAGTGTGTCCAAATACTTGTAGACAAAAACTGGATTTCACCTATTACGGGCTAATAATTACAATTTGACATCTCAACAGAGACGAGAAACTTGGAAGGGAATATGGATATCTAGGCGTTTACAGGGCTTATGACCTGTCATTGGCTGGGTTAAGTGGCCACTTGATGTATTACAACATTCCCCATTTCACCTAGTATTTGATATCCATATCTGCCAATATACAGTAAAATGGGCGCGACGCTTCACATGTGAACTCTCTGTCATCCATTGAGAAAATTGCTAAGCATTTTAGCAGAAACCTTTATGATTGCAAGTGAGATTCTTACCGAATTATATCACCTACTAGGAAACGCCTGAAGATGAATCTTCAATTTGTTATGCTTATAACTTTTACCAGCTAATTTTTATAAACAACATTTTGAGTGTGTCCAAATACTTGTAGACAAAAACTGGATTTCACCTATTACGGGCTAATAATTACAATTTGACATCTCAACAGAGACGAGAAACTTGGAAGGGAATATGGATATCTAGGCGTTTACAGGGCTTATGACCTGTCATTGGCTGGGTTAAGTGGCCACTTGATGTATTACAACATTCCCCATTTCACCTAGTATTTAATATCCATATCTGCCAATATACAGTAAAATGGCGCGACGCTTCACATGTGAACTCTCTGTCATCCATTGAGAAAATTTCTAAGCATTTTAGCAGAACCTTTATGATTGCAAGTGAGATTCTTACCGAATTATATCACCTACTAGGAAACGCCTGAAGATGAATCTTCAATTTGTTATGCTTATAACTTTACCCAGCTAATTTTTATAAACAACATTTTGAGTGTGTCCAAATACTTGTAGACAAAAAACTGGATTTCACCTATTACGGGCTAATAATTACAATTTGACATCTCAACAGAGACGAGAAAACTTGGAAGGGAATATGGATATCTAGGCGTTTACAGGGCTTATGACCTGTCATTGGCTGGGTTAAGTGGCCACTTGATGTATTACAACATTCACCGTCGCGCCATTTTACTGTATATTGGCAGATATGGATATTAAATACTAGGTGAAATGGGGAATGTTGTAATACATCAAGTGGCCACTTAACCCAGCCAATGACAGGTCATAAGCCCTGTAAACGCCTAGATATCCATATTCCCTTCCAAGTTTCTCGTCTCTGTTGAGATGTCAAATTGTAATTATTAGCCCGTAATAGGTGAAATCCAGTTTTTGTCTACAAGTATTTGGACACACTCAAAATGTTGTTTATAAAAATTAGCTGGTAAAAGTTATAAGCATAACAAATTGAAGATTCATCTTCAGGCGTTTCCTAGTAGGTGATATAATTCGGTAAGAATCTCACTTGCAATCATAAAGGTTTCTGCTAAAATGCTTAGAAATTTTCTCAATGGATGACAGAGAGTTCACATGTGAAGCGTCGCGCCATTTTACTGTATATTGGCAGATATGGATATTAAATACTAGGTGAAATGGGGAATGTTGTAATACATCAAGTGGCCACTTAACCCAGCCAATGACAGGTCATAAGCCCTGTAAACGCCTAGATATCCATATTCCCTTCCAAGTTTCTCGTCTCTGTTGAGATGTCAAATTGTAAGCATTATTTTAATTTATAGGGGTAGGTATTTGTAGTTTATACACATACGCAAAATTTATATTGTAGTAGTTTAAATGTGTTTTTTTTAGTTTTAGCTTAAATTTTTTTATGTCTTTAATAAGTTTTAATTCATTCGGTAATTTATTGAAAAAATTTATTCCTTTGTATATGAAGCTGTTTTCAAAATGTTTAGTGTTAAATTTAGACATTTTTATGTTGTTTTGGTATCTTAAAGTTAATCTATGTAATGACTCCCTTAAAATACTTGGTTTTGTTCTTAGAAATGCCAAGATCTTTTCCAACACTCAGGTTATGAGGACATTATTATAATTCCTTGGTAAGAAGTCGGTTGGAGTTTAGTTCGATTATTTGGTCGCCACATGAGGCTCGATACTCTTTGATGGTAGAGAGAGTACAGAAGAAATTTCTGCGCTATCTGTACATAAAGGAATATGGATATTATCCTTGGCTCTTCCCAACCGACGAAAAAAGACTCAATAGTCTTTAAAACAGTCTAGGGAAAGGGTGGGGATTTTGTTGCTTTCATATCATTAAGTTCTTTAGTTTTAAGATTAGGACGCTTTCATTTTCAAGAAACAGCATCAAACTGTTTCGGTTGCTCATAAAATCCATTTTCTACCAGTTATCGATGACTTTAGAGCTCATCTCAATACAGTTTATGACTTTTCTATAATATTAAGTGGTACAATACACGTATTTAACTGGTTTCGTTTTCTAGTGGTACGTTGTCTGCGTTGCTGGTGGGTCTCAAGTGTGGAGAGCCCTGTCCGGCGCTGCGGTACTGAGGGCTCTGGTAGCAGCTACCCTCAGCATGTTACTTGCCCATGGAAGAAGAAGGATTGTTGCAGGTTGGTTTAACAGTCAGAGTATAATATATACCTACTGGCGGGTCCCAAGTGTTGAGAGGCCCTGTCTTACGTTGAGCTTCTGAGGTATGGATACATGAGAATAAATATAATCGTGAAGTAATAGATGTATTTATATTTTTCCTGGATCCCTGTGACAAATATTTATCAAATACGTTAGTAATAAAATTGATTAAGTTATATTTTCTCTTTATTTGTAGCGGAAGTGCGATAAAAATACTATGTAAATATTTTAGTAAATAGCATGAATGAACCGTGATATGTGTCACTTAGAATAATAGTGGTGTAACTCCAATTTTTAGTCAGTATTAGTTTACACCTCAGACACGGTAAAAATATGTTATACTATCTGTGTAACGGACGGACACGGACGGCAACGGACACAGCAACCCTTGGTATCTACTGTCATCCGGCGAAGGCGTTTCGGCTGGCTAGGCCATATAATATATTCACAAGGCATCAGGTTCTCGGCGTCCACTGTTGACAATTCGTCGGCAGTTTGCGTCAGAGCTGCGGGACGTGGACTTGACTTGGGAGGATGCACGGGAGCTGGCTGCCGATCGCTTGGCCTGGAGGCAGTTTGTGGATTCCATATGCTCCACATAGGGAACGTTTATGGTATGATTATGATGATGATGATCTGTGTAACATTAGTCTATCCCCTTATGTATGATCTATTTCTTACAAAATAATTTTGGGCGTCACCTAGTTGGTGGCCAATTAAGTAGCACAGATTTATGTGGGTGCACAGAAAGAGAGAGAGTAAAACAGGTACTTACGTTTTTTTACAAAAATTAACTACTGATTCTAGCACTTAAACGAATGAAATAGAATGTTGAAGAATGGCTAATAAAACAATGATTTTAAATTCTCGAATGTTGGCGGGAATAATGTGCCTTAGAGACGCGTGCGCTCACGAGGCGAGCCGAAGGGATTCTCGGTGTAAGTTCGTACGCGTTCGTACGTGTTCGCCTTGCCTCGTCGCGTCATTGTCGGCGGTCGTCGGCGGCCGTCGGCGCGTGACGTCATTGTTGCCCGCCACATAATTTTACACTTCCGTACTAACTACATATATCAGTATAAAAAAAAATATTACTATTATAAATAAATAAGCTGGCACAGAATACTAATGGTATTCATTAGAATTAAAAACAATTTACAAAATGCTGTTTTTTTCAAAACTTGCACATAACTGGAGTTACACCACTATTATTCTAAGTGACACATATTATCACAATCGAGAATGGCAAATCTGTGTTTAATTTAAAATATGTCAATGTTTGCAAACAAATAACTAGACAGATTGATTACGTAATATTAAAATATTATTTTTGTAATGAATACGTCAGAAGCCTCAATTATTTTTTGGAAAAGAGATCATTATTTCACTAACACTTACTATCCCTTATCCGCACCCAATGGTGCATGGGGCACTGCATTGGTAATCCCAGTGCAGTAAGCCTTGATCATTTGTTACATGAAGGCAAGGTGATCATTCTTACGCTTCAGCGCCAGTCCAAGGTATCACATATGAAATATTGGTATGAAAATCAAATGTAAATAAATAAATATTTCATGAGTATCAAATGATCAGGTCCACTGCACTTGTTTTAGCAATGCAGGGCCCTATGCACCATTGAGTGCGGATAAGGGAAAGTAGTAGTAGTAGTTGTAAAAGTAGGACCTGCCTAATCATTTCATTTAAATTATTATTTTTTATTATCAAAAGAGGCTAAATTGGCAGTGCATAATGGAGTTCTGGTACCAACCCTTATGTATGGAAGCGAAGCATGGAGTTGGAAAAATAAGGATGAAAGTAGATTGAATGCAGTTGAAATGCGATCTCTCAGGCGAATGTGTGGTAAAACTATGTACGATAGGTGCACTAATGTCGAAATTAGAGCAGAATGCAAGGGCTGAGATACGCATTATCGACAAAATTAAGAAAGGTCTTTTTGCGTTGGTTCGGTCATGTAGAGCGAGCGAATGGATGGCGAAAGAACGGCTAAAAAAATATATGATGCGACGGTGCCTGGATGTAGAAGTCGAGGAAGGCCGAGAAAGACATGGCATGATCATGTAAAACAATTGCTTGAAAGTGGGCATGTAAGAAGTCGGAATAATCGACGTGCGTGCATGAGAAGATGTATGAATGTGGAGAAAGCAAGAGAAGTATGCCAAGACAGAGTGGTGTGGCGTTCTATCCTCTCTGCCAACCCCTTCGGGGAAATGGCGTGATTAGTTATCACTTATTCAAGCACTACATTTTCTAAGAATGTAAGAAATGCAAATAGTGACGTAATCACATTTTTACACAGCCCAAAACTTTAAATTATCATATCTTGCTTATTGATTATCAGCATTGATTTATAATACACTTAGATCTGCCTTGCAGAGTAAATTATTTGGAAAAAGTAATGACACAAAGATTCCGCACTTTAATTCTTACCAATACACTTACACCGTTCGACCTATCAGAGCCCTTCGACTGCCGGCAAGCATCCGCCCACTCACCTCAAAAGGCTATTTATAGGGTTACAGTAACAGTATACAATACTAACCCGTTCCTTACGAGGAGCGTTCATGTATTTTACCGGACATCTAAAATGACTTTTTGAAGTTATACTTCTTTGCGCCCGTTAGACACTTTGGGGTGGGATGTTGGTCGAGAAACCGCGTCACGCTGATTTTTAAGAGAAAATGGCGCTTAAGAGAAAATGGCGCCACAGTCACTGATGCTTGTATTGGTATTGGTCTGACTTTGACAGTTGTCATTTCTTTTGTTTATTTACTTCTTACGCGTCATTTTAGCGAATTATCTTTTTAGAAAATACGCTATTGCAATGGCTTCGGTTTTTCTCCATGACTTAAAGATGAAAGAATGATTATAGAAAGAAATAACTGATAATGATAATATAGGTGTATATAATATAATAATGAAGTCACGTATAATATATTGAATATTGAATAATATTGAAAAATGTCTTATATTTCATTTATATATATCCTGTCTGTTTGTGTGCGTGAGTGGGTGTATGAGAATGGCCAAAGAAGTATAACTTCCACCGTGTGGTCCGACGCACACCGATTTTTTTTTTTTGTGTGGACGGGCTGTTGGCTATTATTTAAGAAGAAAACTTTCTTTGAATAATAATTATTTTAAGACAATGTAAACAAATATAAAAATAACACTTACATGTGGAAAGTTACACCATCTTTTTGTTAATTTTATCTGTACGGTTTTTACACGGTTTCACTACACAGGAAGACATTTCGAAATGTTTTCCGAACGTCCGACTCGGCCGGCGCGGCGGTTAAAGAAATACTGAATACGCGTCTGGCGGAGTTGGAGGTTTTGGCGGAGTTTAAGTGTCATTCATTTTTTGGGTTCAGTTCAAATCTAAGTGTATTAATAAACAATAATTATCAGATTGACAAACGATGGTTTTGTGGTTTTTCGTTTATTTTTCTACATTCACAGAAAATCTTGTTTACAAACTTATTTCAAGTAGAAATTAAATTTTAAAATGTGTGTTTTTTCCAGGTGTAGGGTTGGTGTGGCACGCTTGCTTGTTGCTGGCTCTGATAGCGTGGCGGGCTGCCAGCTCCGACCTGCAACTCCCCCCCGTGATGGCGGCCGCCTGGGCAGGCTGCGGTGCCGTGTGGGACCTGCTTCTGCCAAGTGAGTAGCCAACTAGCGCAGGGTTTGTGGGACACTCTTGCTTGTCGCTCTGATTCAGCCGAGTAAAGGTCCATCCACACGTATTCGTAACGTGACCTGACGTACCGTACCGTACAGTGACCTTCAGTGTGAAAAAATCGGGAGATTGGTCTACGTAAACAAAGGGGAAAGATGGCGCGCGTTCAGACATGTCAGCCCTGCGATTCTACTAAGGTTTAAGACATTTTAGCGATTCCCTTAACTGTCACTGTCAAAAATCGGAATCGGATTTTTGGCTTCAAAGTAGAGTAGAATCTTGGTAGAATCTCTCAAGGTCTATGCATTCCACAATACATAAAAGATCAACATTTTTGGAGAAGCAAATTCGTCGAATAAGTAAGGTTAGAGATAAACGATTTGACAGTTCGGCGAGAAATGGCCGTCTAGTGACGTTTGGGTTTACGACCGGAATCGCAGGCCTGACGCAGTGATGCTCCGGCGTTCACAGGTGCCGTTGAAGTTACAAAACACGGAAGACAACACGGTACGGTACGTCAAGTTGCGTTGGGCGGGGAGGTAGTTGTAACTAACGACTAAAAAAGGGGTAGAATTACTAATATCCCTATTACTGTACATTTGGGCCAGCTCCTTGAGCAGGTTGGGGTGAATGTGTTTATGACAATCTTAGAGCCGAGACAGTGATAGGGGCAATGAAAGCATTTGTACCATTGATTTATTAATACACTTAGTATTGAACTGAACCCAAAAAATGAATGACACTTCAACTCCGCCAAAACCTATTTGTTTACATATATAGCCTAAATAATTATTATTCAAAGAAAGTTTTCTTCTTAAATAATAGCCAACAAGAAAAAAAAAGTCATTTTAAATGCATGGTAAAATTCATGAACGCTCCTCGTAAGGAACGGGTTAGTATTGTATACTGTTACTGTAACCCTATATATAGCCCATATCTTTTGCGGTGTGTGGGCGGATGCTTGCCGGCAGTCAAAGGGCTCTGATAGGTCGACCCGTGTAAGTGTAATGAGGTGCGGAATCTTCGTGTCATTACTTTTTCTAAATAATTTACTCTGCAAGGCAGATCTAAGTGTATTATAAATTAATGATTTGTACGCGTATATAACCTTCTTTTCTTCCGCTTTTTCCAGTTAAAGCTGAATCTATTAAATTTCGCGGATTAGCTTTAAAAAATCGGTAGAGTTGTGCTAGACTGAAAAAAGACTCAATAGTCTCATCACGGATACAACCTTATGTAGTAATTTTAGTCAACTCAGACGCTTGCTTGTCGCTCTGATTCTGACTAATTACTCAATAATGTTTCGCTGGCTCTGGGAGTTCTTTCTATTTTATGAATAGTCCAGTTTGACCTTGTCTGACACGAGCTCTGATATCTCCCCAGCACTAGTGGACGAGCCGGCGCCGGGCGGGCGCTCCGCCCTCGCGCTGTCGCTGCGCGCGCTGGGGCTGGCGCTCGCCATGGGGGCGCGCGCGGGGCTGTGCGCTCGCTGGGCGCTGCGCGCGCTGCTCGTGGCGCTGCCGGCCGCCGCGCGCTGCCGCTGCTCTTCGCGCCGGACGGGTGACGGTCGCGGAAACCGAACGTGTGAAAAAGAAATAAGGACTTTGAAGGAATTCGATTTTAAAATAAAAGCGTACTGTTTTTAAAAACTTTAAATTACTTTTATGATTGCTCATATTGTTTACGTTTTCCACAAGACTGCCCCGAATTACTGTTGCAGCTTTTTGTCGTATACTTATCCAGATAATGTAATGATCTTTTTTTCTTTGTCTTTAAATTTGAGTAATAAAATAAAGCTTTATAGATAATAAAATAACTTTAATCGCCATTTATTATTTCAAAACTCACTTTTCGAGGTCGCAGCGTTTAGCCATTCGAGGGCAGTATAGTTCAGAATAATTTAGCAAGGAATAATTATTTTGATTGCTGTTTGAAGTTTTAACAAACATTACACAAACGACAATTATAATAACAATGGAAAAATTTCCAACAGCCATAAAAAATATGATTCCTTGCTAAATTATTCTTAATATTACTGCCCTCAAATGTCTAAAAGCTGCAACCACGTAAAGTGAATGATTGGAATAAATCGCGAAAGTTCTCTTATCGTGTATTGAATTTTTTTATTATAAAAATTTAGAAAAAACACGACATTATTTGGATGGTTTGTTAAAAATTTTGATTGAAATGTTTTAAATGGCGTTATACATGGAAACTAAACTCGTAGTACAACCCGAAAACTGGTGAATCTACGTCGTATTTCGAGACAATTATGTTATATGACTTTTTAATCTGAGCTTGAAATTTTTATTTTTTTTTCTCACAAAATTTTTCACAAGTAAGGCAGCTTAAGTAAAATTGCTTAAATTCTTATATAAAAACGCGGTTTTAAATTTTGTTTTCTTTATGGATAGTATTTATTTGACTAAATACATGATATTTGATAACAATTTGCAAAAAAAAATCGAAAAAAAATTAACTTTCGTTCTCAATTTTCTCGAATACTAAGGGTCAAATCCAAAAAATGTATTCTACAAAATCGACTTCAAATATGATGTAGATTCACTGTTTTCCCGCTTGTACATCGAGTTTTGTTACACCCTGTATTATTTTCAGCATAAAATCGCTTTTTTATCGCTGTAAATATAATAATATAAAAAAAACGAGGCCCCAGTAATATAAGATTTTGAAGTTTTTCATGATGTGATAAAAAATAAGAATTGTGTGGCTTGGTTGAAATCTTATGATAAATGAAGTTTAAATATTACAATAATACTTTCCTTTTTATTTGATTTTGGATTGTTTTCCCTTATCGGCACCTCGTGGTGCATAGGGCACTGTATTGGTACAGAAAGCGCAGTGTATCACAATCATTATTTTTACATGAAGCCAACATGATTAGTCTTACGCCTCAGTGCCACACCTAGGTAGATATGAGATAATTCATGTGAAAACCGACATTTAAATAAATGTTTCATATTGACTCCATCGGGATTCGAACCTGCGATCTCCTGCTTGGCAGCCCAGCGTTCTATCCATACACTACGAGGCGGACAAACTGGATTCTGACTGATCGGATATTTTCACGAAAAATATGTAGAAACAATAAAAAAATAATTTGAAAATTTTTGCGAAAAAAAAAAACTACAAAATCGAATCGAAACATGATGTAGATTCTCTGGTTTTCCGCTTGTACGTCGAGTTTTGTTCACGGTGTAAAATGTATCCAATTGTGTTATATTATTGACCAAAATGTTCAGTCATATGAAATGGATAATAATTTGCCTTCGTAATTGAGAAAAATTAATAAATAAACACATTTCGTCAATGTAAGCGCAATACCGCGTAGAGGCCATCGAAGGAGAGACATAAAATCATAGAATTTCGCCAACAAAACGGATTTTATACAAATAAAAGAATAAGGAATGTGTAGAAAAAGAAAAAAAAAGAAATGAAGCGTCAAGAAATTTAAGTAAAACGGTCAAGAATCAATTATTAACAAACTAACTAACTAACTAACCATCACGCCATTTCCCCGAAGGGGTATCCAGAGAGGATAGAACGCCACGCCACTCTGTCCTGGCATACTACTCTTGCTTCCTCCACATTCATACATCTTCTCGTGCACGCACGTCGATTATTCCGACTTCTTTCATGCCCACTTTCAAGCAATTGTTTTACATGATCATGCCATGTCTTTCTCGGCCCTCCTCGACTTCTACATCCAGGCACCGTCGCATCATATATTTTTTTCGCCGTTCTTTCGTCATCCATTCGCTCTTCATGACCGAACCAACGTAAAAGACCTTTCTTAATGTTGTCGATAATGCTTATCTCAGCCTTGCATTCTGCTCTAATTTCAACATTAGTGCACCTATCATACAAAGTTTTACCACACATTCGCCTGAGAGATCGCATTTCAACTGCATTCAACCTACTTTCATCCTTATTTTTCCAACTCCATACTTCGCTTCCATACATAAGGGTTGGTTTACATATCAATACGCTTAGTTTTTTTTTTGAAATTTGGAAATATACTCGTATTTTTTAAAAATAGATACGTTTTAATTAAAATAATATTTATTACACACAAAACAAAAATTTTAAAAAAATTTGTGGTTTTTACTTTACCGATTGCAAGACACCTATTGATCAATTATTTCAATATTTTAATGTACCAATCAATACGTCATACGCCTCTAAAGCTTTTTGTTTGTTTGGCACACACGCGGTATTGCGTTTACATAGACGATACTAGATTAAAAAATAACTTATGATCACAGAGAGTATTATAATCATAGAATAATTATAAAAGCGTGTATTTGATTGTGATTTTGATATAATCAAAAAAAAATTTAAAATATTTTACTTGGTGGTATCTACTATAGTCCTTGAACGTTCAATGTACCATTTTGTAAATTTTACAGGAGTCGCTACATTACTATTTTTACAGGTAAATTATAAATGATTCTGATTTTTGTAATATTGTTTCTATATCATATCACGAATCATTTAGAATTTACGTATTAAAAAAAAAAAACGTATTTTGTAAAATTACAAAATGGTTAATTGAACATTCCAGAAATATTTGGTATAGTCTTAGTTTAGATTCCCGGCGTGAAAAACCAGTGTGTGTAGCTTAAAGTTAGTGGCCAAGCCCGCGGCCGTTCATCCATACAATTGTAGTCCCCAGATTCCTACCTGAAGTGCTACACTAATAAATTAATACTATATTACTAATAAATAATGATCGGGGTAGAAACTAACATCCCTACCACTGTTAATTTGGCCGACTCTGGTTGGTTTGGGTGATGGAAACAATGACAATTATAATACATAAGCCGAAACGGTGGTAGGGGTACAATGAAAGCATTTGTTCGCGTACATAATCGTAAATTCATCCGTATTTTTTATCACACTAACAATCTTAAAATCGCGGTTTAGCTTGTTGAAAAAATCGGTTGAGTTGGCTGGACTGAAAAAAGACTCAATAGTCTTTAAAGCAGTCTACGGAAAGGGTGGGGCTTTTATTGAAATGCTACAATTTTTCACTTATCTGCACCTAATGATGCATAGGCCACTCATGTAAATGCAAGGCATCTAAAAATATTTGTGGTACCTAGTAGAAAAATATTTTTATGCGAAAAGTCACATTTATACATTGAGTAACAAAATTCGTAGTACAACCCGAAAACTGGTGAATCTACATCATATTTGGAGTCGAATGTGTAATATGATTTTTGAATCTGAGCTTGAAAAAAAATCTTTATCGTCTCATAAAAGCTGTCATTTGTACCGCAGATTAAGTCTAATTGCACAAATTCATATTAAAATGCTGTTTTTTATTATGTTTTATCTATGGGTGGCATTATTTTGACTAAATACCTGATATTTGATAACAATTTGCAAAAAAATATTCAAGAAAAATCTGTTTCTTAATCAATTTTCTCAAAAAACTTTTGGTTGTCTGTAAAGTCGGTTTACGGACGAGAATTTTACGTGATAACGTCATAAGAAAACATTGATGAAAAATAGCATACTTGTATGAATTGAATTGAATTATTATTACTGAATTATCATTTTTTTGTACAATACAAAGCAGGAGTTAATTGAAAATTACATTTTTTTCCATAAAATGTCATTTTTTTGCACTCGTTTATTTCACTTTCACTTTGTAGCTTGTGTGCTGCTGCTGTCTCCCTTCTACTCGGACGCATCGGCCGATGGAGTGGAAGAGAGATAGATGCGTCACAAACCGAACGCTTAGGCCGATCGTGCCTCTCTATCGCTTGTTCCGCGCTCTCGCTTGCACACTCGGCTTGAAGGGACGTGACAATGAGTAATGTTTTTTCGTGTGTGCAGCCGGCGTTCATCGATTAGTTAAAGTTAAAATTTAAAAAATGACTACAAAATCGACCCCAAATATGATGTAGATTCACTGGTTTCCCGTGTGTACATCGAGTTTTGTTACATGATGTATATTTGAATAAATATTTCATAATATTGACCCCGTCGGGAACGAACCCGTGACCTAATACACGATAGCCTAGCGGGCCCTCTACTCCTCGAGGCGGACATTTCCTTTAATACCGAATGGAAAATCCACCTGACTGTAAATGTGTGTAAAAATCTTAGCTTTACAGAGAAAAATATAATATCTAGCATAAGCACAAAGCTAATAAATGTTTATCACGTTTTAATCATATCTCATGTTAGTAGCATAAAAAAATAATGTGTCAAATATTTATGAATAATCAGTGTTGAAAATTATATTATTCTATTGTTGTATGTATATATATAAACTGTTAATATTTTATGACTTATGCGCTCTTTATGCGGGACCGAAAACTGTACATCATCACCATCATCGTACCATATCCGCTCCCTATGTGGAGCATATGGAATCCACAAACTGCCTCCAGGCCAAGCGATCGGCCGCCAGCTCCCGTGCATCCTTAGTTTTCTAGAAAAATATGGGTGAAATCGAAAAAAAAAATCGACCCCTCATATGTTGTAGATTCACTGGTTTTCCGCTTGTACATCGACTTTTGTTACGCGGTGTATAACCAACGCACAAAAATAAAATAAAAACACAACATTATCTAAAAAAAAAGTTAATTACTGGGCATTTTTGAAAGGATGTAAAATGAATTTATTGTACATAGGTACATAGGTACTTACAGTACATATTTGTATTGATCGAGAGAGCCTCGTATTTGAAAAAAAAAACACGTGGATAAATTTACAAAAACGAAAAATAACGATATAGGTTCCTAACTAAATCCTTTTTAAAAGTATTATTAAAATAATATATATATTTTGTAATTTTTCTCTAAATACCTACCTATAATATTATGTATAAAAATATATTGATTCGTTTTATATGATTTATCATGGTTATTATATTACCTAAATAATTTTTTAATAATCTATATTCCAGATTTGATTCGTCGTTTTTAAAATATATAATCACATGTTTTGATTACTTTAAAATATTTATTTAAAAGTTAATTTAGTATAAAATCAACGCGGAGCCGCGAAATTGCTCAATACACGTATTTAGTTACATAGATTTTTTAATCAAATGTATGATGTAATATTGTTTTTATGAAACGATCTTCCTGATCGTCACGATCGTCACGTGACGTCACGATAGTCACGTCACGTCACGATCGTCACGTCACGTCACGATCGTCACGTCACGTCACGATTGTCACGTCCCATCACGATCGTCACGTCACGTCACGATAGTCACGTCACGATCGTCACGTCACGTCACGATCGTCACGTCGCGTCATGTCACCAAAATCAACTTGGTTGAAATTTTTGTTGTTTTTAGCTGCACTTTGCTGTATTTCTCTGTTATAAGACTAATTTTATCTGACACGGTTATAAGATAAAACAAGTTAAGAAAAGAAAACAAGTTAAGTAAGAAAAATTCAGCAAACTGCGGATAAAATCAACAGAAAAAACAATGATTTAAAAGATGAGACTTTTTGACTCTCAAGTACCTATTGTATACATACATACCTACTAAGGTATAAATACATGGAGTAACAAAACTCGTAGTACAACCCGAAAACCGGTGAATCTACATCACATTTGGAGTCGAATGTGTAATATGACTTTTGAATCTGAGGTTGAAAAAAAATATTTTTTCTTCTCGTAAAAGATTTCATAAGTAGTATTACAAAAATTCTTGTTAATATGTGTTTTTTAAATTTTGTTTTCTTTATGGATAGTATTAATTTGACTAAATAAATGAGATTTGATAACGAATTGCAAACATTTATTTTTAAAAAAATCAACCTCGTACTGAATTTTTTCGAAAACTTTATTCTTCCAAATTGACTCCAAACGTAGATTCACTATGTGCGTAGATTTTCACGGTCGTTGTTATTTCTATATTTGTTGTTTTTTGGGATTATCCGTGTTGTGTTTTTTCTCCTCTCCGACGTTTCGGCCACCGTTATACCGTTACCGTTACCGTTACCGCTAAGGTATGTGGATGACATCTTCGCTGTCTGGCCACATGGGATGGAAAAACTTAATATCTTTCTAGACCACATAAATTCATTACACCCCCTTATCAAGTTCACGATGGAATTACAAAATAACGACACTCTTCCATTCTTAGATGTCGAAGTAAGGAAGAATACAAACGGGAGTCTTGGACATACAGTGTACAGAAAACCGACACACACTAACAGGTATCTGCATGCTGACTCGCATCATCACCCAGCACAAAAACGAGGACTAATCAATACGCTGATAACAAGAGCAACACGGATATGTGAAGAGTCTACCAAGGAAGATGAAATCAACAAAATAACAGACGCGCTAGAACGTAACGGGTACAGGAAAAAAGAAATTGCCCAAATCGCAAAGTCGCATTCTACAAAAGTGATCTTAGAAAATGAACAATCTAAAGGAGTTGCCTACCTACCCTACATAAAGAATGTTACAGACAGGATTGCAAAAATGCTCAAAAAACAAAATATAAAAACGGCGTTTGGAACAGTCAGCAAAATAAAGGATCACTTGATAAGCCCAAAGGATAAGGATCCATTAGAAACCGAAGCAGTATATAAGTTAAGCTGCCAAGGGTGCGATAAAGTATATATTGGACAAACAGGGCGGACTGTAAAGAAACGCATTGACGAACATAAAAGAGCGTGTAAACTTGGACACCCTGACAAGTCAGCAATAGCCGAACATTTTATTGAGACAGGACACTTTTTCGCCTTTGAACCCAAAATACTACACAAACCAAAGAACTACAACACACGCCTAATTAAAGAGGCGATCGAAATACACAAACATCCAAACAACATTAACAGAGATGACGGACTTAAACTCAACACACATGGTTTCCAGTATTACACGCAAACACACAAAATACCTACTGCCGACTGCGTCACGGTACAAATTCCGAATACATAAACACACCAAAATACCTACTGCCGACTGCGACACGGTACAAATTCCCAAGTACATAAACTCATCACATTTTACATCACATATACTTCACCCTGAAGATGGCGCCTGCAACGGTGGCCGAAACGTCGGAGAGGAGAAAAAACACAACACGGATAATCCCAAAAAAACAACAAATATAGAAGTAGATTCACTAGTTTCCCGCTTGTACATCAAATTTTGTTACACCACGTATCTATAAAGTTTTAAAAAAAACTATCTCAAATTTAGTTGTGGTAAAAAAACTATTTACTGTTTTTTTTTTCGAATAAAATTTTATAATACTTTTTCATCATTTATAAAAAATAAACTTAAATAAATTCCCCTACCTACCAAAATAATATTATTAATAAAAAAAAATACAGTTATTTGATATATTAAAAAGATTGAAACATTTATCATACTTACCTATTCGTATTAAAACTTCTACATATTAAAATTGTTGTGAAATATTTAAAAATTTGTTATAAAATAAATAAAACGTTTAAATAAAAATATTAGCGATGCGACAAATACGATACAAACATTCCACCAATAAATCTAAAAATAATTCATAAATTGGTTACACAGTTCTACGCGATAAATTTATCGATAGTTGACCAGAAATAACGCGATAGATGCGTGATATAAACAGAATAGAGGCCCACGTATTCGTCAAATATCACATTCGTATTAGTATATTCGTCGTATCACTACAAAATACAAAAAAATATTTGTAAATTAGTGTCATTCAATTTTTAATATCGATTGAATGTGTAGCTATAAGTGTAAAAAGTGTATTAGATTTCCCAAAAAACTCACTAAACGGTTTTAATTACTACTAACTAATTAACTAACTATCACGCCATTTCCCCGAAGTGGTAGGCATAGAGGATAGAACGCCACATCACTCTGTCCTGCTACACTTCCCTCGCTTCCTCCACTTTCATACATCTTCTCATGCACGCATGTCGATTATTCCGACCATGTTCGTGGTAAATAAAATAGTCGGACTTGTATGTTTACCTTTGCTTAAGTTAAATCGGGTTTGCTCAAATTATTCTAAATTTCATGCAATTAATCTTGTTTTAAGTTTTTCTATTTATTCTATAATTTTCAGTCAAAGTAGTAAAAATGAATATTTTCAATAATAATCAGTATTACGTCTGAAATCACAAGATTATTTTTAAAGTTGATAGTTCAATGTCGAATATTTAAAGTTGAATATTATTTAATGTTGAATATTTAAAGATGAAAATTTAAAGTGAAATAAATATCTAAATAAATGGAAAATAAATGTTAAAGAACATCGTAATATAATAATTGTATATTATAGAATTTTGTATTCATTGTATGGAAAACATTTGTAATTCGAAATTTTACCATGAATTTTTGACAATTTAAAGTAATGTAAATCTAATTAATATTAAAATTTTGATAAAAATAATCTAAGTAATGAAAATAAAATTTTTGAAATATCAGGTGTTTTAATATACCTATACTTAAAACTTTCATTAAACATTTAAAATATAATTGATTCAATAATTTATTTGCGGTTTCCCACATTTTTTTACAATATTCAATGATTTCTCAAAGTAATCGTTTTTCAGCAGACGCATTTTAGTGATTTTTAACCGCAGTTTGCTGTATAACTCCAACTTAAAATATTATATTTTGCCACTTAAAAAAAAATAAAATAAAGGAATACTAAAACTGTGGCTAAAAGGAAAATACAGCAAACTGTGGTTAAAGCTGGCGAAATACAGCAAACTGCTGGAGAAATACAGCAAACTGTGGTTAAAGCTGGAGAAATACAGCAAACTGTGGTTAAAGCTGGAGAAATACAGCAAACTGTGGTTAAAGCTGGAGAAATACAGCAAACTGTGGTTAAAGCTGGAGAAATACAGCAAACTGTGGTTAAAGCTGGCGAAATACAGCAAACTGTGGTTAAAGCTGGAGAAATACAGCAAACTGTGGTTAAAGCTGGAGAAATACAGCAAACTGTGGTTAAGGCTGGAGAAATACAGCAAACTGTGGTTAAAGCTGGAGAAATGCAGCAAACTGTGGTTAAAGCTGGAGCAGCAAACTGTGGTTAAAGCTGGAGAAATACAGCAAACTATGGTTAAAGCTGGTTAAATAGCAAACTGTGGTTAAAGCTGAGAAATACAGCAAACTGTGGTTAAAGCTGGAGAAATACAGCAAACTGTGGTTAAAGCTGGAGAAATACAGCAAACTGTGGTTAAAGCTGGCGAAATACAGCAAACGTTTCAAAAAATAAGTTTCACAAATTGGATTTATAGATTATCAGATGATGGGCGGATTGGGGAATGCTGTAATTCACCAAGTGGCCACTTAACCCAGATAATGACAGGTCACAGGCCCTGTAAACGCCTAATAATCCTAACTTCATATCCAAAGCTTCTCTGTATCTGATGAGATATCAATAATGATTTAAGATGTAATTTATTTTTGTTTCCGATGATTGAAATTCTCCATTAATCTTGTAACATGTCATCGCGTATTTTAGTATAATATGGCGCATTCTGTATAGTGATGTAATATTGGTACATATTTGTGGATAATATTATAGTAATGGATATGATTTTTAGTGGATATTGTGGATATTGTAGTAATGAATATGATTTTTAGTTGCAATTAAATGTACCCTGAGAGCTAAAATGCATTATATTAAAAAATTATCGCTTTTCGTATATTTCCTAATAGACGAGGTTTTAGATTGCAAACTTCAGTAAATTGGTTTTAATTTAATACATGGTGTAACAAAACTCGCAGTACAACCCGAAAACTGGTGAATCTACATCATATTTTGAGTCGAATGTGTAAAATGATTTTTGGATCTAAGCTTCAAAAATTTTTTTTTCTCCTATAAGCTTTGGCTTTCATAAGTAAAATTAAGTAAAATTGTACGAATTCTTGATAAAATTAAGTTTTTGGTTTTGTTTTCCTAATATATTGTATTATATTATGAAATAATTTAAATATATTCAATTATTTAAAAAAAAATTCTTACTCAATTATCTCGAAAACTAGGAGTCAAATCCAAAAAATTTATTCTACAAAATCGACTCCAAATATGATGTAGATTCACTGGTTTCCCGCTTGTACATCGAGTTTTGTAACACCATGTATTATAGTGTAGGAATTTTACTAAGCATTTTTCGTGGTTTCGTATTTTTATGGGATTTGGATCCTGAGGAATACATAAATTTGCTATTTTACGCTATACAAAAAATTATCTTATGGTGATAATTAATATTTATATCCGAGGACACCTTATTATAAATTGTGGTACACAAGAAATCCCTGCTTTTAGGAATTAGCGTTTAAAACGGGACTTAGAAAAACATATTTAATATTTACTTTTTTTCCGGGATTTATCATTACTATAGTTAAATCACTTTAAATAAAGCCATTATGTACAAAATAAAAATTTTCTCCATTTTCGTTCACCTTTAAAATGTATTTTTATTGCTTTGTTGACTAATCATCAATGAGGAAATCACTGCTACCCGAATTGAATTTTAAAAATGCTTTCGTGTAGACGCGAATATTCAAAAATTTTGAAGTGGGATGAAATATCCCAAAAACGCACGCAAAAATTAATAAAAAATGTTGAAAATAGCATTCATTTCAAAATCTTAAACAATGACGTCACTCCTTGTATCTAAGTGTAGTGTTTCCGATTTCCGTTTTTAAACCCCCGTAGCCGCGTTCCATGGCATTTTAATATGGAATACAATCTACATACAAGCTTCTATTGCAAAAAAGATGGCCGCCATTCAGTCTCCCTAGAACAGCTGTTAACAGTATATGACAGTTGAGTCGACGGTATATTTTATCTGTGCTTCCCGCGTCAGTTTGCATAGATTTTTGACAGTTTTGTTACTGGCTGGAGAAATACCATGGCCTTAAACAACCCGTTTTATGACGTCACTCCTGCAAAAATGACGCAGTTAGTACATAGTAGTATTTGGCGTGGTATTTGAAATGTGCAACTTTAAAAAATCGTATCTTCATCAATAACTTATAAAAAAATATTAAAAATATATTTTTTTTTTAGTTAAATAGTAAGTATAATAGAAAAAAATTACTTTAGAAAACAGTGGATTCCCTCATTTTAAATCGGGGATAATAATTGTCATTAATAATTTCCAAGTACCTATTTATCTTTTATATTTTTTAACGGATGTGCAATTAATGCAACCTGCATATTTTTATATTGGTATATTAGTGATTTATATCCGCAGTTTGCTGCATTTATTTTGACACTGTTATGAAATAAAATAAATAAGTAAAACACGGTTAAATTTTGGGTAAAAATCACTAAAATCCATCTCTTGAAAAGCGATGATTTTTCTTTAAAATCTATCGTCTTTATGAGGATATTTTAGCTCTCCGGTACCTACCGAAGTGTGTTTTAAAAACAGTGATGTTATATCACAATATTGTAAAGTATGTTTGTATAAATAAATTAATGAATCGTTGAAATTACTTATAACTAACATGGTAAATGTAAAGACTGTAAAATGATCTGATGTAATGACCCAGCTTTAATGTTCAGCCGATTTGGGAAATAATCAAAATATGTAATTACAATCATTAAAACAAATATTCGTGTTTTATTAATTTGTTAAAAATATAACCTATATCTGCATTATCTTGCAATTTCCACCGCTCATGGTATTGCCGCCTTACGACACCGCAGGAACTGCAATCACAGATAACTATCGACGTAGTTAAAAACGTGCTAATCACGTGCTAACGCTAACGAGTTGAGCGATCACAATGACATACCGTTCAATACCGCGATCGCCGAGCCGAGCATTGACGATCTGAGCCGAGCGGAGCCGATCTACGCCATATCGCGGCCGTACGTCAAACGTCAAATCATCGCGCTTGTCGGATTTTTTATTATGTCGACTGCTTTTCTCAATATTTGGCTTGCCGAAAACCGGCTAAATTATAATAAAGATTGAATGAATATATGTGCGAATAAGATATATCTCGGGAAATGGCTCGCGACTAGAAGCGCTCGTTTAATAATCCCGATCGATAACTTTTAACGCGTGTTCCATTGTGATCGCGAATACGTTAAACATCCATGGGTAAGAAATCGTTATCACGTCGCTTATTACCGAGTCGCTAGTGATCTGTGATCGAGCAACTGATCAAATATTTTTACACAAAATCTTCGTAGGTTTAGTCGAATGTTCGGAGCTCCTAGCTCTATCAGCGATAAATGTTCCAGTCAGGCTGACAAGACACTACACTATGTTTCGTGTTCCCATCAACAAAAGAGCCCATAGTAAAAATTCTTGTAATATCAAACGTTCTGTTTGACATATGAAAATGTTTTTTTTAATTTTTTTTAGTTATAAAAATAACATTACATAGAATAATTTTTTTTTCCTTTTTTCAATACAATGCTCCCTAGGAGTTTTTACAAAAAACTCATTTAGGGACAAATAAAAAACACATATTCATTTTATTCTAATACGCACTGACATCGCTTGGATCACAAAATAAACACAATATATACAAAAAGCAGAACCAATCCAATGAAAACATAAAACCTAAAGAAACAATAAAGTGAAGTATTACAGTAACAGCAAAACCATATATTATATCGATGCAAGTAGAAAAGGTATCATTCAAAATACTAATTAAAATAATATTTCTTCAAATCAGAGGTCCTGTTTCGATAGTTAGATACAGGGATCTTAAACATGACAGGTAACAAATTAAAT